>CM076569.1:646533407-646762062 GCA_034641835.2 Pinus albicaulis | reverse complement strand
ACCAAAAGTAACAAAAAGAGCATTGGTGAGGGTCATTAAAAGTTCGTCACTAGAAGTGTCACCAAAGAGAGAATTAGTGATGGGCCTTTAACGACCCTCACCAAAAGTGTCATCGAAAATGTCTTTGGTGACATACCATAAAGGACCATCACTATATACACTTACAGTAACAGTTTTTTAATGATCAATGATGATGGAGATATTTGACTGTCACCAAAAGTAACAAAAAGAGAATTGGTGAGGGTCATTAAAAGTTCGTCACTATGAGTGTCACCAAAGAGAGAATTAGTGATGGGCCTTTAACGGTCCTCACCAAAAGTGTCATTGGTAATGTTCGTGACGGACTATAAAGGGACCATCACTATATACACTTACAAAGGATAGCTTTTTTAAGGACCGCCACCATATGTGACATTGGTGACGGACGTTGTGTCCCGTCATACATGAACCCCACCAATGTGCTAGTTCTTTGTGTGAAAATTTATTTATTTCAAATTGCCTAAAATTTGAGATTTTTTGGATGAGCCCATGAAATCCATTGTCTTAGTTTGTGTTGGGTCAAATTACCCTTCATGACTATTTTTTCTAACTCTTTTTTGGTTATTTCTTTTAATTTTTTCTAAAGCTTGGGCTCATCTAAGATGATATATTTTTGTGCTTCTATCTATTTTATTCCAGGATATTGTGCTCAATCGATGGTTAGATATCTTGACTTACCTATGAGATTCATTTTAGTTAGTCTCACTACAATTGAAAATTCCAATTTGAAATGTATAGTATACAATTCTAACTCCTTTTTATCTTCCCACTCACCATTATTTATGGAGAGAATTGTCTCGGTTAGTGTCAGGAGGATTAGCTCTAGAATAGAAAATACTATGATGGTTTTTCAATTCATCTCATTAAAAATTTCAAGTGCATATGGTTGATAGGATAAATATTTTGGATGGATGTTAGTTGATTTGACACAATATACTTCTGTTGAGTCCAAAACTTCCTAGACATGTGACTAGTTGAGCAGGGGTCGTGGACCTGCTACGGAACTCACTATCTCTACGATACTCTTTCCATATTTTATAACCTAGTTTCTAAACATTTCTCAAAGGGATGGAGTCTATGTATTGCCTAACTAATTGCTAGCAAATAAATTAAAGTTCCTCATGAACGAGATGAACTTTCTAGTAAAAGAGGTCTCTCCCAGTAGAGTGACCTATGACATCACTAACTAAGTAATAAGAGATGGGAACCATATCACCTTCATATAATTTTTACATTAATTGTAGTTATTCTTTTGGATGTTGGTAACATGATCCACCTAGTTGTACTTCTTCTTCAACTTAACTATCTTCCCAAATGCTTCCAAGATATTTAGCTTCACATCCAATGTTGTTGTTACGTATGAGAATCCATGAATGAGTAGTATTAATGTTAAATGAAGCTTTAAAAATTACCACAAAACAAGCTAAGGAAATTTTGTTTTGGTAGCAAGTTTTGTTGGAAACGCGGGAACGTCAATCATCATAGTGGTCAAAGATTCCAGAATGTGCCCCAGCTCTGGTCGCATCTCCTACCGAAAATGGTAAGTTCCCACACAGTTCCAAAGCTCCCGGGAATGGAGGAACCTCTAGAACTAGTTTCCCATTTCTCGAGAGCGGTTTCCATGCAACAGAGTTTAACTACATTCTAGTTATATTCTTGATTTTTCAGTATTGAGATATGATTTTTGTGCTTGGGTGTTGTGTATGTAGGGCTTTGCAAATTTATGCATTATTGGCGTCAGTGTTCATTTCCTCTAAATTCTCTTTCAATATCGTTAAATCCCAACACTGAACATCTGTAAATCCCACCAAAGCATCCATCGAGGCCTGAACATCCCACCAAAGCATCCCCCAGGGCCTGAACATCCCACCAAAGTATCACCCGAGGCCTGAACGAGGTTGTTATCACTGTTAGCAGCCAATCTCTAACTAATAACGCCTCAATGATCAAACTCGAGCCCTTTGGACAACTTTCACTACTTATAAGTTTGCGGCTCCAGTAATCCCAAGCCGCTCTCATAACATAAAAAATTGAACACAATATCGCAAATCCCATCCACGCTCTCTAGAAAACCCTTTCCCTTGTCTTCTAAAGTGATAAGCTCCAGAAGATTATTATTATGTTCATTACTACTTCCATGGATTCATGTTATTCATAAAACTATGGTGATTGTTGCAGTTTGTTCGAAGGTGTCCTCAAAATCCAACGGCTCCACAAGGTCAAATTAGTGGTCATCCGAGATAGTAATTTCTATTTGCACTCTTCATAAAATTCCAGGGATTTCGCTTTAAAAATATGCCCAGTGGAAGGTTTTAGTATTTCGATCAAATTTGGGAGGTACATGTCTCATCATTTCTTTTTTAAATCCAACTTCTTAATTGCAATTTAACGAAACAAAACTAGATTAAATTAGTAAAAAGAATATATTTTTCATGGTAGATTAGATGCAAATGCATTTAAAAAATAATTTATTTTCTAAAATTGATGTTGGAAAACTTCACATTCGGTACCTAAATGACTATTTTACATGCCAAAATTCTGATGTTTGGGGGACCTTGTTCCATTTAGCATAAGAGAATGGTAAATGTCTGAAATTGATGAAAATTCAAATTTAAAGTATTGCATCAATTTCGTTCATATATAGGTCGAAATTTTTTTGTTGCCATGGGATTGAGTGATTAAATTATCCATCTCGCATTAAAAAATAAAAATCCGAACATTTTTGGGCCAGAGAAGCTCTTGTTCTGTATGATATCATGGATTCCTTCTCTAATTGTCCTTGAATGTATTTAGTCTTATAAATTTAATAAGAGCTCTTGTCATATTTTTTTTTTTTTGGGTCCAATACATTAACAAATAGAACATGCAAAAGCTTCACAATTTCATATAAATTGACCTTGCAATTTGTAACATGAACATGACTTTCTGAACCAAGCAAGGGGAGTAGGTAAAATATCTCATCTCTAATGTTATAGAACATTATAGTTGATGATTGTACACATTTCATAATGTTGAATTGTAAGTAGTACATGTGACAACACAAAGGAACTGTGTTTAACTATTGTCTAAAATAAAATTGCTTGAACTTAATGAATTATGATATATACAATGATCCTCATGTTTCTCATAAACATTTGTCACCACCATAAATTTTTTTGAGCCTTATATCTATTAAGTACTTGAGAATTAGAATTTGTTGTGTCATGAAATCCCCCATTTGTAAAATATAATTAACTAGAAATTGCACCATATGTTGAAAAGGAAACGCCTTAAGGTTGTAGCATAAGAAAGAATAACATAGAATAAATAGGTAAAAAATATATGCAATTTTTTTTTTAACTTGCGTCTAAGAAAAATTTAAAATTTAAGATAGGATTCTTCATCATAAGAGAATTCTAATATTTCTAAATTCATGCTTTGATGTAGGCCTATCTAGGTGTCTCATGTTATTATATCATTCAAGGATAGTGTTTTTCTATGTGAAGTAAGTTCAGAAGGTGCAATTGCAAGTGTAATATTTTCACAATTAGTTAATCCTCATG
Organism: Pinus albicaulis; assembly: GCA_034641835.2. Lineage (NCBI taxonomy): Eukaryota > Viridiplantae > Streptophyta > Pinopsida > Pinales > Pinaceae > Pinus > Pinus albicaulis. The sequence continues at coordinate 646,758,481 of CM076569.1, read as the reverse complement.
AAAGGTGATTAAAAAAAATATTGTGTGTGGTGATTCATCCACCAACTTACATGAGATGGCCATTGTGATACAAATTAGAGATCACCTTAAAAAAAATCCCATTGCTTCATTAGTCTTCACTCCTAAGACTAAATCTTTAGTTTCTTTGAAAGCACTTGCTTCCTCACCGCCATCCAAGGGAAGTCCCAAATGGATTAATTTTCCTAGACTTTTGCCCTTATTTTTAAGGTTTGAAAGTATATAGTAAAAATATGTACTATTCAGTGTTATTTATTGTGTATTGGAACACTTTGGTTTTTTCAATTATGAAAAGCTACCCTTGGCTTAAGATTAATATTTTTCTATCAAATTATATGTTTTGTTTGGGGTGCTTCTTTCTTCACAAAGTCTATGGTTTTTATATCAAAGATCATCTATCTTGATTAGACTATTAAAGAAAACATTGATTTAGTACAACTCGGGATTTCTTAATGAGCTCAAGATATGAAACAATGATCATGACATAGTAAGATGAAATTAAAAATGATTTAAACATGCATATATGAAAACAAAATATTCTTGAAACATTGATCATGACATGGTTAGATGAAATTAACCATGATTTAAACATGTATATATGAAAACAAAATATTATCCTAGCCAAAGACAAGACAATGAGAACGAAGCTCATCTTTCATTTCATTTCCTTCCCTCGAGCTGAAGCATAGGTCTTCAAAAAGGGGGGCAAAGGAAGCAATTTGAATCATTTTGATCTCTTACTCTCCTCTTTCTTTCATTATGTGCTAATCACTTCTATTACGATAGCATTTTTCTTGACTTGAAATGGGATTTGAATCTGTTTATTCCAATGATTTCAAAGTTAGCTCTGACATGTGGATCAATACAAAGCAAGACACTCTGTCTTTTCTCTTTGAGCTTTCCTTTTCGACTAAGAATTGCATATGATAAATCCAACTCACAGAGGTTCGAAGGTGCCCTTATCCTATGGAGTGGAATAAATGTTTAATTCTCAAGATATTTTCAAGCTTGAAGGCTCAAAACCTTATGAATATAAATTTTGTGAAAAAAGGTACTCAATGTTAGGTTGGGAAACTACCAAGAATGTATACAAAAAATATAGCAATGTTAACAATGTTAACTTTAATTCTCTAAAGAAACCATTTATTGGGGATAATAATTAATGGTTGGCTATAAATTTGTAAATAATGTGTAAGAAAAATTTCAAAGTTCCAAATTAGAGTCTGTGTAGAGCTACTAACAACCCCTCTGGGTCAATTGAGGTGCACGACATGAATTTCGACAAGTCAATTGAAGGATACGCATCAGTTGAAACAAGAAAGAAATCATCATTAAGAAAGCTACATTTTCACTAAAATTTATAAATAAATTCTTAATCATAGATATAATACTAATATATATAGTTAAAGGATCATGACCATAAAGAATTTTTAAGAAAACCTGCAGAAAGAGGCATCAAGGGAGGCATCCAGCGAGTGCAGTTGTGCACAATAAATAACTTCTTGAGACATAAAACCACATCCTTTCAGCTTCAATTATGTCATTTTAGGTCCTATAATGTCAGACTAAGTCAAATGGGTACATATTCCTAGATTAAGTGAGAAAAGCCCAACCTACAATGATAATACTCTTAGTCTTTAGTATAAATTTAGAGGCAGGCATAAACTAATAACTCAATGGAGGGACATGAAACATTTGCAGTAGCCAAGAAATCATCATTAAGAAAGCTATAATGTCAATTTTTTTTTATATATACGGGCTTTATAATTAACAAAAGAGTAATATATGTATTTAAAGGAGCATGACCATAAATAATTTTTAAGAAAACCTGCAGAAAGAGGCATCAAGTGAATGCCATTATGGACAATCAACATCTTCTTGAGATATAAAAGAGAAGCCATTATAATGTGGAAATGTGAATGAGAAGAGGCAAAGAAGAATCTATTGAATACAGAATGTACTAAATACAAAAGCATTAAACACAAAGCCAAACAATACCACAAAAAGTAAAGAATGCAAGAATTCTAAAATAAAAATGCGCTTAAATACATAAATGTATTAAAGAAACTTCTTTCCTAAAGTGCAAAAAACATAGAACTCATATAATCATCATTGCAGATATTACGATTGCTTCATATACATGGATCATGTAACCCACAATATAAATGTTGAATCCTAGGTAGATGATAGAGCTAGCATAGTGCTCGATCAAATTATTAAATGGAAAAATGGGTATGTGGATGCTTCATATTAATTTCCAAGGTTAAGAAAGGAATAGAAAAGGAGGGACTAGTTTACGATTCAAGTTTGGAAATCATAACATGAAGAAAGGAAAGAAATGGTGATTGGAGTCATTGAATTGGCGAGAAGGATGTGGGATGTGGCCACTAAGTTGATAAGAGAATGGGAACTCTGGATTTTGGAATTCCTATCTATATTGTCCTCCACTAGACCAATAATTTACGAAATATCTAATGTATGAGCTACAATAGTTGCGGAGACTGAACAAATCCAAGCGACAAATGAAGAATAAATTGAAACGTTCATCATAATTCCCACTAGAGAGGTAACAAAACTCTATTACTATACCCATAGGGATGAAGAATGACATACAAATACTAAAATATTAATAGTTGAAGGAAAGACAAATTATGAAACATGGAAGAACCTGGGATTTTCAAAACCTTGGACATCCACACTGCCAAGAAAATGCCCAAACATCAAGAAAATTCCCTGACATCAACCTTCATAAAAGAATCCATTATGCTATTAGTGACAATCCCTTTTGCAATTGTACTATAAATATAAAAATATAAAGTTCTTCCATGGAGGAAAAAATAGGAGAAAGGGAGAGGGGAGAAGATCATAAGATTGGATTCCTCTGTTAAAGGTTCTATTTCACAATATTTTCTAAATGAAGGCCGATTAATACGAGTGATTAATACAATGATCCCCTTGTCTATGTGATATATGTATTTTTCTGCACAATATTTGGTAAATTAATGATCCATTTTCGATATGGTAAAGGATTTATTTCACAATAATATTTTGTAAATGAAGGTCTCATCATGGTGATTAATACAATGATACCTTTCTGATATGGTAAAGGATCTATTTCAATTTAAAATTAATTGATTATTATTTCATTTTCATATGGTTGAAGGTAACATCATTATTTTGACTAGTATGCAATGCAATCATCATCTTATGCTCTGCTTACATTTAAGCAAATATTCAATCAATTTTGTTATTTGATTTAATAATAAATCTCCCTAATTCCCAATAAATAATTGTAAAAATAGAATCAAGAGAACCAAAAATATTGTTAATAGTAAACAAAAATACAACTTGTAAAATGGTTCTTTACCCAATAAGTAATAATGAGTCCAAGGTTATTATGCCAAACAAAAAGTGAGTGATTCTAATTGGAACTCATGATCAAATTCCCTCCCTTTCCCTCCCTTTGTTTCCAGTTCCCTATTATTCCAAACAAAAAGTGCTTCTTAAGGTTACTATGCCAAACAAAAAGTGATTCTAGTTGGAACTCTCCAAAGTTACTATGCCAAACAAAAAAGTGATTCTAGTTGGAACTCTCCAAAGTTACTATGCCAAACAAAAACTAATTCTAATCTATTTCCAGTTCACACAAGAAAATATGTTTCTAGTTCACACAAGGAATTTCCCTGTCAATAGATAGATATATCAAAGTAACCTAAAACACAATATTCGAGTCTATAATAATCTAGAAATTTCAATAGATAGATATATCAAACTAACCTAAAACATAATATTTGAGTCTATAATAATCTAGAAATTTATAGGACATGAGATAAGTTTTTCAAAAATATTTCAGAATGTGCAACCACTTTAAGAATTTATCAATGTTTTCAAAATGCATAAAAAAAAATGGAAGGAACTATAGATATATAGGTGAGACATTTGTTAATTTTTTCATGTTATTTATTATAAATAACAGATTCATATTTAAATTTGTAGTTGAATAATTTAATTTTAAATGTAGGTAACTTTAATTTAAGTTTAGGAAAAAGGAAGACAGGGATACACAAAAAAAAAAATACTTTGATTCACAATATTTTGAAATGGAAATAAAAATAATTAAGAATGTTTATAAAAGAAAATCACATTGCATAATTTTTTCAAATAATTTATTATGAAAATTCAAAACATAACTTTTATTTGTAATATTTATATTTACATTTACATTTGCATAATTTTTTCAAATAATTTATTATGAAAATTCAAAAAATAATTTTTATTTGTAATATTTATATTTACATTTACATTTACATTTAAATAACCAGTTTTTGATAAATTTCTAAAAATTACAACTTTTTATAAAATATTTACAAAATGGCATAACAATTTTTCTAATTTATTTTTAGTGAATTTCAAGAGTTTCTTTATTTTATTGTTTAATGTAAATCTAATCACATTTAGTGAAAAATTATTCATATTTGAGTCTAGAATAATCTAGAAATTTATAAGTATTCTAATTTTAGAAATTTAATTAAAGTTTTGTCCTTAGAAATAATTAAAACTATAGATATATACATAGGAAATTTGTTAATTTTTCATGTCATTTATTATAAATAACACATTCATATTTATATTTGTTAAATAATTTAATTTTAAATGTAGATAATTTTAATAAATTTAGGAAATAAAAGACAAGGATACAAAAAAAAAAACATATATATATATATATATACTTTAATTCACAATATTTTGAAATGGAAATAAAAATAATTAACATGATAACTTTATGGAATGTTTATAAAAGAATATCACATTGCATAATCTTTTCAAATAATTTATTATGAAAATTCAAAACATAATTTTTATTTGTAATATTTATATTTACATTTACATTTACATTTAAATAACCAGTTTTTAATAAATTTCTAAAAATTACAACTTTTTATAAAACATTTAGAAAATAGCATAACAATTTTTCTAATATGCTTTTAGTTAATTTCAAGGGTTTCTTTATTTTATTTTTTAATGTAAATCTAATTACATTTAGTGAAAAATTATTAATATTTAGGTGTAGAATAATCTAGAAATTTATAGGACATAAGATAAGATTTTCCAAAATATTTCAGAATGTGCAACCACTTTAAGAATTTATTAATGTTTTCAAAATGCATAAAACAAAAATTGGAAGATACATAAGTAACAAATTTAACAGATATGCATAATATTTCAAAAATGTAAAATTCAACTAAGTCATTACATATCCTAGTTTTAGAAATTTAATTGCACAAAATTTTGTCTCTAGAAATAATTAAAACTATAGATATATAGATGGGACATTTGTTAATTTTTCATGTCATTTATTATAAATAACACATTCATATTTATATTTGCAGTTAAATAATTTTATTTTTAAATGTAGGTAATTTTAATTGAAGTTTAGGAAATAGAAGGCGAAAAAAACTTTAATTCACAATTTTTTGAAATGGAAATAAAAATAATTAACATGATAACTTTATGGAATGCTTATAAAAAAATATCACATTACATAATATTTTCAAATAAATTATTATGAAAATTCAAAACATAATTTTATGTGTAATATTTATATTTACATTTAAATTTATAGTTAAATAACCAGTTTTTAATAAATTTCTAAAAATTACAATTTTTTATAAAATATTTACAAAATAGCATAACAAATTTTCTAATTTACTTTTAGTGAATTTCATGGGTTTCTTTATTTTATTTTTTAATGTAACTCTAATCCCATTTAATGAAAAATTATTCAAATTTTATTATTTATTTTTCTTTTAACTTAAATTTGTGATTTATAAATTAATTAGATTATTTCGGATGATTGAAAAAAAAAATTATGAAAAAATTAATTCCTCTAAATAAAATAATAGATATTAATATTAAATATATATATTCATCATATAAAATATACAATATTGTAACAATCAAACAAAAAAAAATTAATTAACTTAGAATAAATAGATACATTTTTTAAATCATTCAATTAATTATAACTCCACAAACCTATAAAAATATACAAACTCTACGCTTTGGGATTTAAAAATATAACTTTTAACAATGCATACTCTTAACAGTAAAAACTTTGGTGGATTATCTAAGCATTAGTCGCCCTTCTTTAACAAAGAACCTTGGAAATTTATACGGTAATCAAATTGTTGATTAATAAGTTTTGAAATTATAATTTGATATTTCAGTTATTCGTATTCGCATGGATTGGAAAAGGTGATATTACGCAGTTTCAGATTGCTCAAATTACAATTATGTCCATTACTGATTTAATCATTTTCAATACGAATGTATGCTCTGTACGAATGTTGAAATTACAATTATGTTTAAAACTGATTTAATCATTCTCAGTACAAATGTATTATAACAACATTCATGGAAATTCCCCTGAACGAATGTATTTATAATAAGGCCCAAAAATTGCCATGAAAGCGGAGAACCATAAAGTTGAAAGTACTCAACAGTCCACAGTCGATTCTCAGGCCTTCCAAGTCATTCTGCATGGCATAGTCCTCCGCTTCCAAGAACCCTCTGGTTCCAAGAACAGCCGAACCAGTAAAGCCATCTATTTCGGACACTGCTTGTACTTAGAACTATGCCAGCTCGCTAATCATTGTAAATCTCAGTATATGATATCAAAGTGCAGTAAAAATGGAATTTAATTAGCAAAGCTTTACTCTGGTTGTGTTATCTCCAACTAGGTTCACTGCCACTCTTCTGCTCAACGGTCTCCGGAAGCTCCCCATCGAAGAAAAATCCATAGACTCAGTCAGGGTAGCCAACGTTGTCGGGGTTTGGATGAAAAAATTCAGAGATATGCAAGGCAGATTCTTAGAACACAACCAATTCAGAACCTTCAAAACAAGTATTTTCCCACCGACGCAGTTCTTTCTCTGGTATTTTGCTTCTTTCATGATGAACAATACTCAAGTTTTCTCTCTTTGAATGCGCCCACGACATTCTTCACCCATTAGAATGAGGTATTGTTCTTCTTGCTCTCCCTGAATGTAGCGACGACGTTCTTCACCCATCGAAATGAGGTACTACGTTCTTCATTCATCGGAATGAGGTACTGTTCTTCGGGCCATGAATAGAAGATGACAATATCTTTCTAGCACGTGTGAGAGTTTGCAAGCTACAGCAATAGAAGCGGAAGCAGCAAACAAGATAGGGAAAAGGAGATATGACTTATGCTTAGGAAGATATAACTGTTTTTTCAACTACCTTCATCAAACTGTTTTTCCAACTATCTGCATCAAACGGGTTAACATCTTTTAATCGTCTAACATATCATCCAAAGGTAGAGAATGATGACAAGTAGGCAGCAGGGGAATTATTTTCAAATAAAGACGCCTTAAGGCATAAAAATACATTTCTACCTAAAGAATTTGTACATTCTTCTCAACTCACTATGTCCTGGAATCCCATTTGTAAATCTACGTAAAATTACATTTCTACCTGCAAAGTTTGTACATTCATCTCTTCCAACATGTTGTTTACATTTTCTCATATAATGGAGAGCTTAATTTCCATTCAACTGACTAAATTTTCTTATATTCTTGCCACCATGTTATGAAATTGCTTCCTTCACAGAAAACATCTGAAGAAATGGTGAAATCATTCATTAATCATATTTTTCACATATTTTTCGAACTCTTCCAGAATTTCTTGAAAAAATTGTATCTATCCAATAGAGTAGTGGATTGATTGCAGAAATTAGCAATGTCAATACTAGCAGGGGAAACACCTATAAGCCCCAGTGTTTTATTCCACACTTGGAGAGCAACGAGTCCAGTTTTTTTCTCGCCTGCAAAATTTTGTTGATTTCAAATCATATCTGTAATATGCAGACTTAGTACTGGTATCCCTATTTTTCTCACCACCAATTCTATGAATTTGATTAGTATCATTTCTAGAAACGTTTGTTGTTGTTGCACAAAACAAAACACTTCATGCTCCTGTTAAATGGAAAACAAACCCATGAGATCACAAATTCTCAGGTTGGTGAAACATATTTATGAGAGAATGTTCATCAATATTTTATGATTTCATTTATCAATTGTTTTAGCAAAAAGATACAAATCATCAATAACTGAAGCAATAATATTGAATTTCACTTGTGTAGCACATGCAATTAGAATTGCAAAATTTTTTCCATGCAATCAATTATCACAGATGTGTGTAGTTTTTAAAACTTTGTGCCATGCACATGCATGAACATGTATGAATTTTTATGTCTAGAGGCTAAGATCCATGCATAAAAGAGACATACTCTATCAATTGAGGCTCAATTTTTCTCATCTAATAGTGAAAATAGGGAAAAGAAAAAACATAAATCAAGATAGCCATCTATTATTTATTTGCAAGTAAGGATAAGTCCAGGATGAAATGCATGTTATGTATTCTATAACAGTAAGGTATAAACAATTCATAAAACATTAATATTTCATACTTCACATAGTTTATTGATTATGCACTCTTAAAAAGTAGTCAATGAATGACGTTTTACAAGTTCAAAACATGTGTATTGATATATAACTTGCAAAGCTTTTCTGCACAAACTCTATTATAACTTTCTAATCAGTGCCATAGATTCTACTAGGTCTTCCTGCTTCTTAAAGATACTTAATTATATTCTATAATTAGGCTGATAGGCCTTTTCTTTTGAATCATTCCACTTTTGGTTATTGTCAACACTTCTCATCTCCCGATGACTTCTATGCACAAATTTTACGCCATTTTTCTACTCTCCACTTGACATCTATCTGCACCATTTTTACGTCAGAGTTTCAGCATGGTGTGTTTGAATTCTTTATGGAATTTATGACATGACTTCACCCAAAACCGCCAATCCCAAATTCATTATTTCTCCAGTTTGAGTTGTGCCACCAATATGAGTTTGTTGAGGTCGAATCTAGTGTTGTTTCCCTTCAAGAACAAGATAGTCTAAGAACTCCATTGGTATGCCTTCAGAGGGGGACCTGCCCAACCAGCTATGTGGCAGCATCAGTTCTGCGTCATCTTATTGGTGGATTTAGTTATTGGGACTTCAAGACATTCTAAGAACTCCACTGGTATGCCTTCAGAGGGGGACTTGCCCAACCAACTCTACGAAAGCATCAGGTCTGCATCATCTCATGGTGGATTCAGTTAATGGGACTTCAGCGATGCCTCTTTTTAATCACTGTATCTCCCTACCACCATAAATAATCGCCTCTATCCCATCCATGATAGATAAAGAATACGTGAATGAGAAAAGATATGGATCAACGAATCTACTTGCTGTAATCCAATAATTTCAGAAAGAGCACTGGTGATTTATGCCAACATGAGCTCCATTAGACCGCAGGCTTGGGGTATGTGTCAAATTAAGTATGTTGTATGTTTAAATTTCCCAAGTTCTGTCAAATTTTCCAGCTCTGAAGCTCAATTTTCAAGTTTTCGGTTCAAAGACGCTACTCTTTATTTTGTAACAATTAGCATTTCAATTGATACATAGGGGGGGGAATTTTATTTGGAAGTTTAAATGATATAAAGGGGGGTAAATTTTTGTTTGCTGGCAGGATGGTTGTAAAGAGGTGTTGGAAATGTTTTCATTGATGGCAAAGGAGATGGCAAAGGAGGAGCACCTGAAACAGCGACAAGGAAAAAGAGAAGTAAGGAGCAACATCAGTCAAGGAGCAGAGGAAGAAAAAGCAGTGAATTGAGAGGTTCAATAAGAAATTGTATGAGTTTGTGTGGGCATGTATGAATAGGACACTCTGATAGGGTTTTGGATGGTACTCTGGTTAAATGGAATAGTCGATGTCAAGGCTCATGATTTTAGACTGAATGCATGAAGGGTTTGTAATTGAGCTCGTACATATAAATGAGGAATCTGTTCTGAAATCTATGTGAAAGTGTTTTAATTCTATGGGAATTTATATGAGGGAATTTGTAACAAATATCTAATTTTTGTATTCATAATGAGTAAGATCTAGTATATCTTGAAAATTTTCAATGTCAATGTCGAATTCTTAAACTCTATGTGAATGGGCTTTGACTGTCAAGAAAAAATGGTGAAAGAATGTGAAAATAATCTCTGTAATTGGGGTGAATTGCATTCTGTGGGTTATTGAAGGCATCGACATTCATGTCGATGTTGTGTAATTGGCTGTGCACACATTTATGAACTGGAATCAAGATCGAAGAATTTGTGAAGGATGCCTCATCAAATTAAATGGGTTCGATTTATGAGTAGCTGTACGATGCATTTATGAATGAACAGAGAGGTATTAAATATAAGCTAATATTATGGTAAATTGCTTGAGAGAACCGGACAATTCGAATGGTCGAACGAAGGGTAGCAGTGAACTTATGAGAATGGAATGGAACCCATTCTCTACGTAATGGAGGTATAAGATTTTGGGCCTGAGACACTAGTAATTACATTACGGATCAAAGTATACTGTCAAAGGATTGGAAGGGAACTTGGCACTATTTTCTTGAACATGCAAAGAGGGAAGGTTTAACGAAACCATAAATTAGGCGATGGACCTAATGAAGAATGGTAATGCGATGGACCTAATGAAGAATGGTAATAGAATGTACACAGGAGAAGAACCTTGAGTGGAGTACCAGAATTGTGTATGAGGAACAGTAAAACCGGAGACAAAAATATCAATGGCCTCGCGTAAATTAAAAGTGGTAAGTTGGATTTTGAAAAAAAAAACGCGATCCAATATAGTTGTGCCACGTCTTCATGGAAATACCACTCACATCGCACAACTTTCAAGTTTTGAACCTTGGTTCGAGAAAAAATGCGATATCAAATTGAGGCGTTCGATCTGGAGGGTGAGAGATCAAACAAAAATCGCGCGATAAGTTGCATGATGTTTAACTCACAGATATGTTAAGTGGGCCCAAATGTAATTTTATGTCGTGTTGTGGTTTAACCAAAGCCTGTATACCTTTAGGTGTTGACGGGGCGTTTAAAATAATTACCATGAGCATTTCATGAAATCTCTGTCGAAGTATGAAGATGAATGTGTGGGGCCTGAGGACCTTTAATACTTGTTACCATTTCGATATGTACATGAATTGAGGGCGAAGGGTTATGTTAACCAAACTGCGGGGCCGACAGACTTCAATGTTTGTTGAACTATACTAAAGTCGAGCTTTTGACTTGTAATTTTCCCATATGAGAAAAGTGTGGGGCCGAATATGAATTACGTTGATATGATGGGTTGTAGTGAATTGAGTGAATATATCTAAGGATCATTGACAATAGACCCTACTATCTGGACGAAGATTTATACTATGAGATATAACTTCCATCTTGTATAGTGGACCATTGTGGGTCAAATTTGTGAAGTCGAATAAAGATTCGAGGCACATGAATAAGCTTACACTATGGCTTAAACACATGATTGGAACATGTAAGGTTTCTGAAATATGAGGATTGTGAATTAGGGATTTAATTAAAGGGCACATTATATGCATTGAGGGTTTTATAACCTTTGAAGAAGTAGGTTCCGCACAGTATTTAAATTTCCATCTCAGGAATTAAAACATTGGAGGCACGTTATGGGTTTTATAATAAGGTATAATCCCATTGATGCAAAGAACAAAGTTCCCGCATATAAAGTTTGTTAGATATGAGACATTAGAGCTCCCACACATAGGTTGTAATCTGAGCTGATTATTTGGGTTAATAACCATAAGATAACCTTGGAAGAAAAAGCCTCTAGATATGTTTATTGAAATTTCCAGATCAACAGCAGAATGTTGAATTGCATAGATTGAGAGAAATTGAGGCCTGAAAGTTGGAGATGAATTGTTATATGCATAGAAAGAAGAAAAAATTGGGACTAAACTTGGAAAATCAGTTATATATACAGCAGATACACAATTGTAGTTGACAGGTGTACATGCGCAGGTGCACAGAGTAGCAGTAAACAGAGGTATGCAGAATAGTTACTACAGCAGCAGAAAAGACAAACTCACAGAGAGCCAAAAACTGAATGGATTGAACTGAAATCATTACTATAAATGAAAATGTAAATGTTTTAATTGATTTTATATTGTTTTTGATGCATTGGCAAGTCTCCGGTAGGAAAACAAAACTCCATTGTAAAACTGAAATATATACATATTGCTATATTTTTTTGGAATGAGCTGGACAAACAATTGAGAAGGCAGAAGGCAAAGAGTCATGGCTATTCACTTTGAATTCCTATAGAATGAAAACATCCACGAAGTTATTTTGTATAAAACAGGTAATATCCATGTGTAGAAGGTTACGAAAACAGAGAGAGAAGAAGAGAGTGTGCAACAGAATTGAAGAGAGTTGAAGATTGTGAGAAAGTTGCAAAATGGAAGAGAGCTGAAGAATATAAGAAAGCTACAAGAGGTTAGAGAGGTTAGAGAATGCAGATATGAAGCAGTGAGGCAAAGAAGAAGGAGGAGCTGATAGACAATCTGAGAAGATGCAGAGATGATATAGGGTAGATATGAAGACTGATGGGCAGCAGAAAAGAAGAAACAGAACAGAGCTGATATCCAAGGTAAATCATCAAGTGTTTTCTTTTGAAAGAGTAATGAAGTTGGAGCTTCCCTATCAAGTTGTAGCTTGATAGATGTCAGTTGTAGCTGACTGAGGTAGGAGCCTCCTGTAGGTTTTATCCTGCAGAAAATAGATGGGAGTTGGTGCTTCCACATCAAGTTGTAACTTGATAAAATGTCAGTTATAGCTGACTGAGTTAGGAGCCTCCTGTAAGTTGGTGCCTACAGAAAATTTATGGTAGTTGGAGCTTCCTTGCAAGCTGTAGCTTGCAGAATTGAGGCAGGAGCCTCCTGTAGGTTGGTGCCTACAGAAAATCAGTGGTGAGAGGGATTTGGAGCTTCCCTTTGCATCACAACAATAATAAGATGTGGTTTTCTCCCTTTATGGGTTTCCACTTATATCTGGTGTCTCTGTGCATGATGTATATGTGTTGATATAGTTTATCTAATTTGCTTAATACTTGTTGCTCTCATATAAAGTCTTTTGTTACATTATCTTAATACATGCTTCTCACATTCTAAGATTACTCACATATTAAGTTGAACATGAAATGAAGGTGTAAATCATTTTTAATGGAAAATTTTTAAAATTCCATGAATGTGTTAAAATGATTCACCCCCCCCCCCTCTCATTTTAACTAAGGGTTCAACAATTGGTATCGGAGAAGGTTCCTTTGGTGCAAGACTAATAGCTTGAAGGAGATCTGGTTGAGTCATGGACTATCAAAATGTACCTGTGTTAAATACAAAAAACTTTCCTGAATGGAGAGATAAGGTTAAAACAGGATTATTGGCTTATGAACCTAAGGTATGGAAACTTGTATGTGATGGTTACTGCACAGACTCTCCCTCCGTGCAAGAACAACATAGGAATGACAAGGAAAAATGTGTGATATTCAACAGTCTTCATAACAAGGATCTTGATTTAATAATGGATTTAACCTCTGCAAACAAAATCTAGGATAGATTGCATTTCATGTATGGAGTAGACACTAAGGACTGCACTCTCAAGAAGGAGAAGAGAATTAAGAAGAAGAAAAATTCATGTCAACAAGAAAATGTTCAATCAAATGAGGTACCTGCTAGTGTGAATGGAAGTAAGAACCATGAAGAAATTGTAGCTGAGGAAAAATCCAAACTTGACACAACCTTGACTGAAATAGAAAGATTGAAGAATGAAAAAAAAGACCCGAAGACATTGGTGCAAATATGTGATGAGAAAGAATATGAAGATAAGAAAGAAATTATTGGCCTGAAGACACATCTTGAAGAAGAAAATAGAGTAGAAGACACTCTGCTGCAACAAATGAGAGAGAAAAGTCTGGAATGTGAGAGATTGGAAGAAGAAGTAGTGAGCCTAAGGAAGAAATTAGAAAAATCCCAAAGAGAACTATTAATGAATACTACTCAAATGAAAAGCTCTAGACATTTGGACGAGATTCTAAAGGCTCAAAGGTCACCTCTCATAAAGGCTGGGATAGGATATGAAGGAGAAACCAGTAAGTTCAAGGTTGAAGATAACAGGAATGTCATTTTTGTAAAAGCAGTAAAGGACAGTGAAGTAGCTCAGCAGATTCCTACAAAAGTAGAAGCGAACAAGAACAAGACTTGTGAAGAAAAATGGGAATCATGTAACACAAGGACAGAATGAGAGGATGAAACAACAATGAAAGGTCATATTTTAAAATTGGAATTGAATAAATTCTAAGATGTCATGTTCTTTCTTATGAGAAGTATTACTTGTTTTTCTCGCCACAAACCCTATTAAAAGACATTGTAAGACAAGGCATATCAATCAAATCATATGATGAAGCAAATGAGAAGAATACCTCAAGCAAACAAATGGAAATATAACCTTTCCCAAGGTACACAAATCATTTCCATGGCTACTATTATGCATGAAATAATTTTGGACATAAATCTGTTGAATGTAAATTGTGTTAAAAAAGGGGAACAAAATATTATGCATCATCTCAAACATATCTTGGCAAAGTTAGATGTTATGTATGCCTCAAACTTGGTCACAAAGCAAAGGACTGTAAACTGCCATATATATTAAATAACTCTAGACAGATGATGGAATCAAAGCAAATCAAACAAAACTATGAATCTAAGAGAAGTGTAGACATTATGATGAAACCCAATAAATTATGGAAGGAAAAGAGAAAGGGGGAGCCTATTATCTCAACAACATAATCAATCTATCACAAAGCCTTGTGGGGATCTGAAAGGAAGCAAAGAAAAAAATCCATCGAGTGATAAATATGAAGCAACATCCCAGGGGGAGAGTAGCCCATAAATAGCCCCCATGAAAGCAGTCTGAGAAGAGCTCCTTAGTATAAGAACAACTATAAGATCAGGAAGAGAAAAGGACAATTTCTCTAACAGAGAACTAGAGAGGAAGAAGAATATCTGAAGCTCACAATAGCCAACAGGTTGATGAAAGAAGAAAAGGTAACAAGCAACCATGGTAGTAGAGATAACTTCAACCATGAACATGAAAGCTAAGAAGACATCAACACATTGAGTGATGATCACATTGTGCATCATACTGCTAGAATTAACAATGAATCACAATAAGAAGGATGAGTAAGAAAAGTGCCTATAATCATTATATCATTGCATATTTCATCTATGAAAAGTCCCCTTGGAGGAATGCAGTTAAGTGAGTAATAAATATTTGAGTAATCAGCCCATGAATATTCATAGAAAATAAATTGAAGATTCCTTCCCAAAGATCTTTATATTAGAACTGTCGAATTGAATATAAAGCAGCAATGATTCTAGAGCAGTCCTAGAAATGAACATGCAATGGCTTTCCTTTGAACAAAATGACAGAAAAAGAAGAATGATTAATGATGGCAAGATAAAATTTAGGATATTGATGACAATTGGTGTGAATAGTGGAAATATCTATAGTAGAAATTATGGGTTAATGTGCAAGCTAAAGTGAAATCTCTACATGGTTTATCAAATTAGTATCAATTGGTATTTAGGTACAAGCAACATGCTTATCAACAAAATAACAAGTGTTATTAGTGGAACAATAGTATAATACAGGTCCTCAGGATCATAGGATTAAGGCAAAAGTACATCAAGGTAAAATTCCCAGCGTTATCTGCATTCAGCATGAAAAGGTCAGTATCAATACTAAAGGATCAATATTTTTCTTACACTTGAAGCATTATATTGAACTTTGAAGCAATATCTTTGTCTATATATAATTGAATGCCTTCCTGAAGTCAACACATATATATCTTCAAGGCCTCTTTCTTAGGATTATTCATAAACTGTGTGAAGTCTGTTGGATGAAATATCAATCAAACAACTTAAAGATGCTTTTGTTGGAAATCACCATGATAGAATAGTTAAAGTATTGGAAGTATGAAACACTAGCTGTGTTAACCTAACAGTTGGAGCTCAAATGTCTGTTATTGATTCCTCACAAGCATACTTCAGCAGAAAGGAATTGCTGGTATTTCACCATTTAAAGAGAGAGTGATCATTGACATACATACCCCCTTATGTCATAAATAAATTGCATGGTTTATAAGTGAGACTGACCAATACATCGAATGTATCTAGCCTCAAGGGTTTGTTTTGAAAGTACATTGTACAAGCAGTAAAGTCATGTGGTCTCTTAGATTGAAAGATATCATCTAATATCACAATATGTTGTAAACTCTGGCATGATTCATTGATCACATTAGTAGCAAGGACCATTCAGCTATTAAGTGTAATATTCTTATTAGCATCCGAGCTCATAGCACCACCAACATACAAGAAAGTTGAACCACAACAATAAAAGATAAATTGGCATCATCATCATAATTGAACAAATGGTGTATTGCAGATGTGTATTGCAAAAGAAGACATATTCCATCTACAATCTTCCTCAACAGATATGGATTTCTGATGAAGATAGTACTAGAGACTAAATTACATTTGAGGCCTTCTCAGTATTTTAGTGTTGATCCAATCATGCATCTCTCATTAGATAAGGCTAGTACAATGTGTTCTATGAAGAGTAATTATCTTCATTTCAGTGTTATACAAGTGAAAGAAGTCTGTGCTTTGGGATTGTATTAACTTACAATGTATATTCAAAGTTCAATAATCCTCAAAATGTTTCTTTCAACAACTCTTGTACACTAGTTTGGAGCAACAAGGTACAAAGTCAGAAGAAGAAGGCCTAAACACGTCTCAGAGAGAGGAAATGAAGAGATAGAAAGCACACTAGGAAATGTGCAACCCTTTTCCATTGATGTCAAAGGGGGAGGAAAAGCAAGCAACAGAAGAAAGGGTCTTCTAAAAGGTAAGCAGGTGAAGGTGTATTTCCATCAATGCCACAAGGGGAGACTATTGGAAATGTTGTCATTGATGGCAAAGGAGATGGCAAAGGAGGAGCACCTGAAACAGCAACAAGGCAAAAAGAGAATTAAGGAGCAACATCAGTCAAGGATAAGAGGAAGCAAAGGTAGTGAATTGAGAGGTCCAATAAGAAATTGTATGATTTTGCGTGGGCATGTATGAATAAGAATCTGTGATAGGGTTTTGGATGGTACTCTGGTTAAATGGAATAGTCGATGTCAAGGATAATGATTTTAGACTGAATTCATGAAGGGTTTGTAATTGAGCTCGTATGTATAAATGAAGAATCTGTTCTGAAGTCTGTGTTAAAGTGTTTTAATTCTATGGGAATTTATATGAGGGACTTTGTAATAGATATCTAAGTTTTGTATTCAGAATGAGTAAGATGCAATATATCTTGGAAAGTTTCAATGTCAATGTCGAATTCTTAAACTCTGTGTGAATGGGCTTTGACTATCAAGAAGAAATGGTGAAATAATGTGCAAATAATCTTTGTAATTGGGGTGAATTTTGTTCTGTGGGTTATTGAAGGCATCGACATTCATGTCGATGTTGTGTAATTGGATGTGCACACATTTATGAACTGGAATCGAGATCAAATAATTTGTGAAGGAGGCCTCATCAAAGTCAATGGGTTCGATTTATGAGTAGCTATATGATGCATTGATGAATGAACAGAGAGGTATTAAATATAAGCCAATAGTATGGTGAATTTATTGAGAGAACCGGATAGTTCGAATGGTCGAATGAAGGGTAGCAGTGAACTTATGAGAATGGAATGGAACCCATTCTCTGTGTAATGGAGGTCTAAGATTGTGGGCCTGAGGCACTAGTAATTACATTACGGATCAAAGAATAGTGTCGAAGGATTGGAAGGGAACTTGGCACTATTTGGTCGAACGCATAGAGAGGGAAGGTTTAATGAAACCATAAATCAGGCGATGGACCTAATGAAGAATGGTAATAGAATGTACACAGGAGCAGAACCTTGAGTGGAGTACCGGAACCGTGTATGAGGAACAGTAAAACCAGAGACATAAATACCGGTGGTCTCGCGTAAATTAAAAGTGGTAAGTTGGATTTTGAAAAAAAATTGCGATCCAATATAATTTTTCCACGTCGTCGTGGCAATACCACTCACATCGCGCAACTTTCAGGTGTTAAACCTCGGTTCGAGAAAAAACACGATATCAAATTGAGGAGTTCGATCTGGAGGGTGAGAGATCAAACGACAATCACACGATAAGTTGCATGAGGTTTAACTCACGGGTATGTTAAGTGGGCCCAAATGTAATTTTATGTTGTGTTGTGGTTTAACCCAAGCCTGTATACCTTTAGGTGTTGATGAGGCGTTTAAGAGAATTACCATGAGCATTTCATGAAATGTATGTCAAAGTATGAAGATGAATGTGTGGGGCCCAAGGACCTTTAATACTTGTTACCATTTGGATATGTACATGAATTGAGGGCGAAGGGTTATGTTAACCAAACTGCGGGGCTGGAAGACTTAAATGTTTGTTGAACTATACTAAAGTCAAGCTTTTGACTTGTAACTTTCCCATATAGCACATATTTCATTAAAATTGGAAGTTTTTCGTCGATCTAGAATTTAGAAACTTTAACTAGATTAAGTTTTTTCAAAATGTGGGATTATAAAATCACTTAGTTTACTAATTTTAATGTAGATATTCACCATTTGTGGTGGAAAATTTGGTCATGGTAAAGTATATTAAACAAATTTATATAAACTTGCAAAAACAAATATTTCACATCTTAATCTTGATTTCCTTACATTATCTCTTTTAAGATTTTTTATGGTTTGTACTAAAAGCTAAGTTTTTTAAAGTCATCTTATGAAAATAATGTTGTGTATGTTACTATTATTAACTTTCTGAAAATAATGTTTTGTATGTTAATATGATTAACTTTAATATGAAAAGAATGTTTTGTATGTTACTATTATTAACCCATTTAATTATAATTTGATATAGTAAATATCATGACAATGTATGTGTTAAATTACGATTATTACTACGACAAGGTTGGCACAATTTAAAATTCTATAGCCTTTGCAACACTAGTAATATGGTTGAAGATGAAAAACCCTCTTAGATCATCCACATTATACTCAAATTTGGATTTAAATCTCAAAATATTTGTGGCACTACCAACCTTCTTGATCTTTTAACTAAAAAAATTATGATGATCTTGAAACACTTATTTTAATCCTTTTTTAGCATAACAATAAAATTCTTAAGAATTTAGAGTAATATATTTATGGCTTCTTATATACCATATTATTTGGTCTTATTGGATGATAATCATCACTATCACCATCATCATTACATACTATTGTAGGATGTTTGAATCATTTTAAAGTTGACATGAAAAAATATTTTTTTACAATCAATTTAAATGTTGAATGAGAGTAGTAGTATAATTTATTTATTATTTATTATTTGTTCTTTTGTGTTAAAAACTAACTTAATTGAGACTGACTTGATGAATAATAGATTAATATGCAAGATATATATTAAGTTACATAAATTTATTTAATGACAAATTATCATAGTAATGTGTCCAATATATACCAGCATAGATCCACCTTAAATACAGATTTAACATGAGCCTAGAGGGATTAAATGTTGATTTAAATGTTGAATGAGAGTAACTGTAGTATAATTTATTTATTATTTATTATTTGTACTTTTGTGTTAAAAACTATTGTTTTTATAGACCAAGTTTAGAAGATGTTGTTTTTAAGTGCATTATTGAATTTGATTATGCATATTTGATATGGTGAGAAGTCATGTTGGTCAAACAAAGCATTGAAAACTTAAATATTTTATGGCACTGTCATGTCATTTGTATCACCACGTGATTACATTGAAATACTAAATAATATAAAATTCCAAAAATAATATCAAGAGAATAGTTGATATACAACAAATATTGAAAAGTGTGTATGAATGTATATTAATAGATCATTCAAAAAAAAAATTATAGTCGAACTTACACATCCCCTCATACTAGGTTGTAGAATGAGCCTCGCCTCTCGACTCAATTAATAATCATTTTAATTATCAAAATCAATCATGAATTAGAATAGTAACAAAGTAATACAATTTGATTATTTTCAAATCCAAGAGGAAAGAGAGAAAATTAACTAAACTATTTACTACAAATGTTTAGCTTTTATTCCTAGAGTGTTTAAGGATATTATATTGAAAATAACATATTGACATTCATCTAAAACTTAGATTCCAAGTTACATTATTTCTATTATCATTAATATTTATATTTATGTATTAAATTTGACTCGTGAATAATTGATTTTTTAAAAATATTCTTACCTATAAAGTTATTTAACAATATATCAATATTGTGTTTCTTACTATTATTAACCATTTTAAATTGACACTAACTACTTTTCCTATGTTGAGTACAAATTTATTATACTAGTACAATGTTGGCACCACTTCAAAGTTTATAAGAGAAAATATTTTATAAGTCTAGTTGTGTTGTTCAATGATCAAAATCATTTTTTTTTAAATTAGAGTGCAACAAAACAACAAATTTGATTTAGATCAATTATAATAAGGAATATTAAGGAAAACTCACTTCAAACATTATTACAAATGTCTAACATTTTTTCATTAAGTGTTTAAATGGTTTATATTAAATAGAATACTAATTAGCTACTCCATTATTGTTTTAATAGACCAAGTTTAGAAGATGTTTTTAAGTGCATTATTGAATTTGATTATGCATATTTGATATGGTGACAAGTCATGTTGGTCAAACAAAACTTTTAAAATTTAATATTTTATGGCACAATCATGTCATTTTTATCACCACATGATTACATTGAAATACTAAATAATATAAAACTCCTCCAAAAATAATATGAAGAGAATAATATTGATATACAACAAATATTGAAAAGTGTCTTAATACATATTAAAAGATCCTTAAAAAAAAATCACATTCATTAATAATATAAACCTAATCTTAAGATATTCGCCCAAGTAGGTCAAGAACAACTTCTAGACCATATTTATCTATCTTGGTCTTCTTGCAATGTTCTTTCTTCGGCAGCCATGCCCAAACTATGGTATTAATTGGAATAGAGCCAAGTTCTGTGTCATCAAGATTTGGTATCCAATATTTCTCTAAAAATTTTCCATTGTATTTCCCTGAAATATGCTTCCACCAATCAACCTTTACATGAAGATTCTCACTTTGATTATCCCTAAATATATATGAGATGGATTTTTCCATCCAAATCATCTCTCCTGCATCCTCATTTCCTGATCTAACTAGCAACATCATTCCTTTCTGAACATCAATCTTTGGATTGAATGTCGGCTTTGGCTTGTTGCATTTGGGTCCAACATATATGGGTTCATCCATTGCATTATCAGAATCTTCATCCATGATACTTGAGATTACATGGAGTGCATTACGATCAACATCAACAACGTGCCTTGTCTTGGGCCAGAAATCCTCAAAAGATGAATCACTTCCATCTATTATTCTATGATCATTATAGATTCCATCTAATGTATCAAGAACTCTTTCCAAATACACTACTTTATTTTTCCATTCCTCTGTAACAATTAGTGAATCTTTGTTCCCAGTAGTGTCTTTCCACATTTTTATGTATGATGTTATCCCTTCCTTTAGTTCTCTGAAATAGGCATCATTCTTTTTGGAATCTAAGAAAGATGGGTTCCCTATGGGAATTATAGGTTGATCTTCATCATATATATTCCATAACTCAACTGGTTCTGACTACTCAGTATCTCTAATGGATTCTTTGTACCTTAGTACTAGAATATCATTAAGTACAAGAAATTGGAAGTATTGAAAATTAGGATTTCTAACTAGTGCATTTTTTCCCTCCTTGATGTATCCATTAAGGAAACTTTTGAAGTCATAGACCTTGTCAATAAGTGTAGGTGGAAACACTCGATTTTCTTCAATTTTGCGATATGTATCCATCATTTCAGGTAAAGAATATATATCTTTACTTTTTAGGTTGGAAGACATTCTTCCGTAGGTTCCATCTATGTCTTCATGGGTGTGCCCCACAGGCAAGAATCCAACCTCAATAGTGATGAAGACACCAAGTGTAGTTAAAAGTGATAAAAACATGAAAAGATAGTGATTCTTATTATCACTTGCTGCATTGTCCAACTATAACAAGAAATGTGGAGGAAGAGTTTTAAAATCAACATTTTGGCTCTTTAATCTTCCATGAGATATAAAATCATCCTTGTAAACTTGGAATTTTGAGTAAATAGAGGTGTCAAGTAATGCATTTGTAAGTGGGTTTCTTGAACTTCCACTTTCATAAAGTAGATCACCATACATATCAATTTGTGGGTCTTCAAGGTCCCTTAAGCACTTTGCAAGGGCTGTAATAGTAAATTGTGATCCCATTTGTACAAATGGTAGGGAGAAATGACCAAAACCTCCTGTGTTATGCCCATGTGTTAGCATACCTGTCAATGACACACCTAAATTTGTTCCTACAATAGATTTTGATTTGACATGTAGCCTTGGGATTGAAGTCTTTGTTTTATCCATTTTATCATGGATAATGCTCAAATACTCATTTGGAAACTGCTCTGACATAATTCTATGGGCATAGTAGCAATATATTCCACACATAACAATCTTTTTATGTTTGTTCAGCCTACCTCGTGCCTTTTCTTCCATCTCTTTTGTAGTCGTTGACTTCATCTGTGCTTTCAACATAATACATTCACTACATTTACTGAAGTTGGTGTTCTTTGAAAATGCCACATCTCGAAACTTAGTATTCCATATCTTGCTCATTGCTGACTGTGATATTGATGGGTAATTGAGCTTTTGAAGAGTCTCATTGATATCTTTTAACAGAGAATTTTGTGTGTAAGTTGAAGGAAGCAATATTAAAGGAGCATATATTCCATCTTCTTCAACTTGATGGTTTGGTTTGTTGAAAAATCTGAATTATCCATTACAATTTTGTGCAATATTTCTATGGCTGCCACGGTGTGTCCTTGTGTTTTACATGTGTTGGTGTTACCATGAATAGTTTTGATCTGACCATTTTGGAAATATTGTTGGTAGTTATAGAATGTGCTTTGAGGAATCTTATGTATTTTATACCATGATTTCTTAAAAATAATATTCCCATTAAATCCCATGTCCTTTACATCTCTAGAAATAGGTGGTAGGCCATGGCTCCTTGACATGACTGTGTTTTACATGAGTGAATTCAAGAAAAATTCCCTAATACCATTTTTATTTTTTTGTCTCATACCCCTTCTAGCACCTGCAATGGCCTTCCTATCCACATGTTGAAGTCAATATTTTGTACAACATACATCTTCTGCCAAAAGTCAAATTTCTTTCTCTTCATCTATATTTGTTTGACATTTTGCAATTTTTGTTGTAGCCATAACTCGTTTATTCCTTTTATATGGCCTTGTTACATGCATATCAATTGAGTTTATATATTTTTCATTAAAAACGTTCTCATCCAATTTGTTTAATGGATTTGTGTCTTCTATAACATCTCATAACACCATTTCCTTGGTCGGCTCCTTGAAAATTTCTTAACCCTTACTATCACACCTTTGTTGTCCACCAACTTATTTATTCGCCATCTAACCAAAAAATGTATAGAATTATCCCCAATTCTGCATATTTCACAATTTCCATCTATCTCTTCCAAAAAAACACCAAAGTCCATTTCTCCTAGTGTTTCACCTTCAAAAATGTCATCCTCGCGGACATTAACTAGCATTCCTTTGGCAATGCACATGCTTGTTCCCATGCATTCATCTGTAAGAGAAACCTTTTTACATATGAATTTAACCCTCTCTTGGGGAACATTTATGGTATGATCATGACAATGAGTTTCCAAATCTGATTCTGGCCAAATATCATAAGATTCCAATGCACCCCCTAGTGTATGCTCAAATATTTATGGATGTGGTAGAGCAACATCATGTTTTAAAAACTTCTCAATTTTAACCACTATACATCCTTTCTTTACCATCTTTCCATGCACTTTATGCCCAAGCTCTGTATTGAATATGGAGCCCTCACCTCCAATAGAAAATGTAGAAGATGTTGGAAAAATAATGAGGGGAAATTGAATCAGTATTTATATCTTGAATGTAAATTTTACTTTTCCTTTCTCTTTAAAACCATATGTTACATTACCGAATCCAACTTGTATGTCCAGAGATCTTATTGCATCATTCATTCATCAGAGGTTTAGTAAATAGTAAGCATGAATAGAAATAATAGAACAAACCATCAACCATAAGTAACACATATGAACACCAGTATTTAAGGTGGAAACCCAATTCGGGAGAAAACCACCACTGCTATAAGCTTAGTCTTCAATTTTTATTATAAAGAAAACTTCTTACAATTTATGCTGGTGCAGACTTATACCAGAATGTAGGCACACACCTGCAGAAATGCTACCACCTTTTTCTCGTTATCCATCCACTACTGGAAGGGAGCTCCAACCCCCTAATTTTCACACCAGCTTTTACTGGCAGGATACTTCCACTTTCATACAAAAATATTCAACCCTCAGATTCACCAGATTTCTTTAGTTTCTTCATCAGACTTCCGTCAGGTATTCATCATTTCTTTTTGCCGATCATAGTACAGATTCATCATTTCTAGATCATATCCATAGGTGCATCGTAGATTCAGATTTATCAATTTAGAACAGGGTTCATCCATGCAGATATTCCTTAGAGAAATTTATTCATTTGCCACCTTTGCGCATGCACACCTCGTATTCTATTTCTCTTCTCCTTATATATTTTTTCCTTTAGTAAAACCATGAGTCAAAACCATCCAACCACTGATGGTATTCCTTCTTTTATTGGAATTTTTTATTTATCAAATTCGTGGAATTTGATAAATAAATATTATTCACACCCTTTGATAATTAAATATTTATATTAATAATTTGTGTTGTTATCAAATGGCCTTTAAAGAAAAAAAAAATAGACTTTTGGATCCAACCCCACATGCATAATCGATGGCTTAATCAATTTTATTTAAAAAATGGGGCCCACATAAATACCACATGGTACCATAAGTAAATTTTTCTCAAGTCCAGCGTCCGATCACTGTTAGATAGCAAGTTTCCAGATCAACGGCATATATGCATATTGCTCGACCTTCGATGCCGAACGTTAATGTGCGATGGGCCATCGTACTTTGGTTAATCTTTGTGCACCTTCCTCATACGACCACCGTTTGATGGCTCCTTCCAAGATCAACGGCTTGTATCGATATCGCTGGGCATCCTGGGTCAAATAATAATGCGCGATGGCATGTCGTGGTAAGCGGTTTTATGAAATCGTACAGGGACGCGTGTCGCCCATTCTATGGAATCGCTCCCCACCTCTTGAATACCGCTTGCCTGTCGAAAGTGGTGCGATGAAAACCGAAAACCGCTTGTACTGTTCCTCCTTCGTGGTTCTGTCCTTCGCTCAAGGTTCCATTCGTCCTTCCTTTCGTTACGTTCTACCTTTCAAGTTCCATTCATGATTCCAAAGGGGTAGTCTAGGTTTGCGCTATCCTTCTTACTTGGTATATCTTCGAAAGGATTTCCAATAAACAAAGAACCAATCAATACCAAAATACACTTGGTATTCTCCATCCATCAGAATGCATACATACACCAAATAAAATTTCTCATATGATTTAATTTCACAGGGACACAAATATCCTTCCTACTGAATTTAAGTTGCTCCTTCACTGATACTGCTATCTGTAGATGCACTCTTTCTCTGTTCTTATCTGTTGACCTTTGTCCTCTGCTATGTTTCTTTTCTCTGTTCCTAGTTACTGTGTCAGATGCCAATTCCTCCTTTTCCACTTGCTTTGCCATCAATGAAAATATTTCCAACAATCTCCCCCTTTGGCATTGATGGCAATACTCTTCCTTTGATTGTCTTATAGAAGCCCTTTGTTGCAGTTTCTCCCCCTTTGACATCAATGGCAAAGAGTTGATCAAGATCCTTTGAACTGACAATACCATGCTCCCCCTGAGATCATGTTGTTTCTTCAAACACAATATAACAAAACGACTTATAAATGCCAACAATGCATCCTATTCATATGACCAATGCTCCCCCTTAACCTGTGCATTCAGAGATGCCCAACAGCACCTCACAACCAATTTAATCTTCTATATTTAAGTAGATCTGATCCTTTGCATGGCAGAGACTACTCCCAGTTTCTGTCTGACATATTCAAACGCTTCCCTGGGTAGAGGTTTGGTAAATATATCAGCGACTTGTTCTTTGGAGGGAACATACTCCAATTTCACCTTTTTTTAAAGAACTTGTTCACGTAAGAAGTGATATTTGATGGGAATGTGCTTGGTCTTGGAATGCATAACAGGATTCTTTTAGATACTAATAGCACTTGTATTGTCACACATAATGGAGATAGGAGGTGAAAATTTGATTTGAAAGTATTGTAAGGTTTGCATCATCCAGAAAAGTTGAGTGCAACATGATGCGACAGCCACATATTCTGCTTCTGCTGTAGATAAGGCAATAGAGCTTTTCCTCTTGCTAAACCAAGATACTAACCAGGGCCCCATATAGAATGCACCACCACTAGTGCTTTTCCGATCATCAACACTTCCATCCCAATCTGTGTCAGTGTATGCATGAAGAGTAAGATCAGCATTCTTTGGATACCATAGTCCAAAGTCTTGAGTTCCTTATATATATTTGAATATTATTTTCACAGCCTGAAGGTGAGACTCTTTTGGTTTAGCTTGGAATCGTCCCACAATCCCAACTGCATGCATGATGTCCGGTCTTGTCCCAGTGAGATAAAGTAGACTTCCTATCATAGATCTGTATTCTGGTTGATTCACCATGGGGGGATCATCATTAGAACTGAGATTACATCTAGTTATCATTGGTGTACTTACAGGTTTGCAATCTTCCATGCCATACTTCTTCAGGATTTTCTTGAGTTATTCTGCTTGTGATAAGAATATGCCATTTGTTGCTTGTTGCACTTGCAAGCCAAGAAAGAATTTTAGTTCCCCAAGTAAATACATTTCAAATTCTTGCTTCATATCAGAAGAAAATTTTTGACTCATAGACTCTTCATTACTTCCAAAAATGATATCATCAACATATACAACCACAATCAATAGTTTTTCATTTTCAGTTTTTGTGTATAAGTTGCTATCGGCAGACCCTTTTGAAAATCCTTGTTGATGAAGATATTTTTCAAGACAATAGTACCATGCCCTTGGAGCTTGTTTGAGACCATATAGAGCCTTTTTAAGTCTAAAAACAAGTTTTTCATCGTTTCCCAAAATGAATCCTTCTAGTTGTTCTATATAAACTTCTTCTTCTAGATCACCATTGAGAAAAGAATATTTAACATCCATTTGATAAACTTTGATTTGTTGGAAGCTTGAAAAAGCAAGAAACATTCTTATGGCTTCAAGTTTGGCTACAAGAGAAAAATTTTCTTCAAAGTCTATACCTTCTTTTTGAGCATACCCCTTGCAAACAAGTCTATATTTATTTCTTATAACATCCCCATTCTCACTTAACTTGTTTTTGAATATCCATTTAGTTCCAATGACATTTTTGTCATGAGGTCTTGGTGCTAATTCCCAAGTGTGATTCTTTTCAATTTGATCAAGCTCTTCATTCATGGCTTGAATCCAACATTCATCTTTGCTAGCTTGACTGAAATTGTGAGGTTCAATAGTGGACAGAAATTCCAGATTGCTAGAAGATCCCACAAGAGTCCTTCTTGTTTGTACACCTGATCCCTTTTCTCCCAAAATTTGAGATTCTGGATGATTCTTTTGAACATATCTGGATGGAGCCTTCTCAGACAAATCATCTTCGGGTTCTTCATTGGGTTCACTGTTTGTATCATTACTAATTGATGTAGAAGGATATATGTCATCATCATCGTCTTCATTTGTTGTTTGTTTCTCTTCTTTTGGAGCTGCTGGAGATTCATCAATAACAACATCAATACATTCAACAATATTCCGAAGTCTTTTATTGTAAAATTTATATGCTCTACTCCTAGAGGAGTAACTAAGCAGTATTCCTTCATCTGCTCTGTGTTCAAACTTGCCAAGTTTTTCATCATTATTTTCGATAAAGCATTTGCTTCCAAAAATTCTAAAATTCTTTACAGTGGGAGGATTACCATACCAGAGTTCATATGGAGTTTTATCACTATTTACACAAACATGTGCCTTGTTGATAATGTTTACTGCTGTATGTGCTGCTTCTCCCCAAAATGTGTCAGGTGTTTCAGAATCATCAAGCATAGCTCTAGCCATCTGTTGAACTGTTCTATTCATTCTTTCTGCAACACCATTTTTTGTGGAGTGCCAGCTACAGAAAACTGTCTTTTTATGCCATGTTGTTCACAAAATTCAAGAAATTCATCCGATGTATATTCTCCTCCTCGATTAGATCTGAGACACTTGAGTTTTAGATCTAATTCATTCTCAACTAGTGCTTTGAAGATCTGAAATTTCTCAAATGATTCATCTTTGTGTTTAAGCAGCCTAATCCAACACATTCTAGAGAAATCATCAATAAATAGGATATAGTATTGTTCTCCACGTGGTGACTTTTTCTTCACAGGTCCACATATGTCAGTATGAATGATTTCAAGAGGCTTGCTTGATGATCCTTCCTTGGCATTAAATTGTACTCCAATTTTCTTACCAAATTGGCAAGATTTGCATATGATATTTTCAGGTAGAGTAATATTGGGAAGATCACGAATAGCTTTAAGTCTGCTTGATTTGTTGATTTGAGAGAAGCTCAGATTCCCCAACCTTCTATGCCATAGCCAATTTTCTGAGGATTTACTCAAGTAACATTGTTCTTTGCAATTCTTCAATACATACAGGCTGCTTGGAGTGCTTTTTCCTTTTATAATTTCTTTACCTGTATCAAGATCACGTACCACACATTCTTCTGAACTAAAGACAACTTCAGTTCCTTGATCACACATTTGACTTACACTTAACAGGTTATTCTTTAATCCATCCACATACATGACTTCATTAGCTTTCACCTTTTCTTTTAGAAAAACAGACCCTTTTCCCTTAATGAACGCAAGAGTATCATTTCCAAATGTAACGTTCTTTTCCTTTTCTAAAGCACTATATGCTAGAAGTTTGGTTTTGTCACCTGTCATGTGTCTTGAGCATCCACTATCAATGTACCATTGGTTTTCTTCATCTTCTGCAAATAATTCTATGCCACAATTTTCAACCTGTAATTCCTTCTTTTTCGATACTTTGGAGCTTGAAGGAACATGTTCTTTTGGCTGAACTTTGCTCCCGCATTAGATTCTTCATGGCCAAAATTATTGCAATAAGCACATTCAACTTCATTTTGAAGAGGAGAAAAGTTGTTATAAGTATTCTTCTTTTTTTCAATATCAATCCTTTTCTTTCTTGCTTCTCTTGTCATGATGGTTTTATATGCAACACATTGAACAGCTTTATGACCGAAATTGTGACATGAGAAACATTGTCCATTGAAGAAGAAATTGTTGCGATCATGAAATCTTCTACTTGAATTTACCTGTTGATTGGTGTTTATTTGAAAGACATTCATGTTAGTGTTCTTTGAAATGAGATGATCATGCTTTACCTGTAAAGATTCTTTATTCCCTTGCTGAGTGGTAGTATGTTGTATACCAGTTGTAACTGCTTTTAGATAATTTGGTGCAGAAGCCTGAGAAGATTCTCCGATATATACAAGACATGTCTTTATAAAGGGAGAACGTTGTACTTTGATAATCTCATCTAAGGTTTTAGATCCTTTAGCAAATCTAAGATTCAGAGTCTTTACTTTCTCAAGTTCTTTTCTTAGACTTACTACTTCACACTCTAATTTCTCATTGTGTTTCTCCTTTTCTTCAAGCTGATTTTTCAGATTTTCTATGGCTATTTTATTCTCTTCTAAGAAAATTTTGAGTTTATTTTTTTCATCAAGAAAATCACTGTCTTCTAGAGCATCCACAAAATTATTCTTTTCTTCTCTAGATTCTTCTTCAAATTCCATGAGAAGTCTAAGATCTTGTTCACATTCTTCCTCACTATCAGATAACCCATCCCTGTCTTCATGAGTATAGTAACATTTTCCAGTGCTAAAACGATTTTTATTCCTTCTTGCTACTTCCTTCCCCTTTTTATGTGTTTCTTTATTAGGACACTTAGCAGCATAATGACCAAATCTTCCACAATAAAAAAAATTGAAAGGAAGCTTACCTCTGAACCGTCCTGTGCCAAGTTGAAGTTTCTTTACAAATTTTATCTCATCTTCTTCTGAGATATATCCTGATCGTTTTGTTTTTTGTACTTCCTTCCCTTTTGTAGAAGTTCTAAAGACTGCTTCTTTGACTTCAGATGGTCCTCCTCGTCTCATTTCATATGCAGTTAGTATGCCATGAAGTTGCACCACAGTAAGATTTTGAAGATCTTGCTTTTCTTCAAGAGAAAAAACTTTTGACTCAAATTTTGTCGTTAGTGATCTTAAAATTTTCTCAACCAGAGTATATTCGGTTATTGTTTCTCCTAGATTTCTCATACGGTTTACAATATCATCAAGTCATAAAAAGAAATTTGCAATGCTCTCCTCATTATCCATTTTTAGATTCTCATATTGAATTCTGAGAGTTTGGAGTTTAACACTTTTTCCCTTTGCATCACCTTCGTAACTTAGAATGATTTTGTCCCATATTGCCTTTACTGTATTCAGCTGCATGACTTTGACAAATTCTGATTCAGTTAGACTTCCCAATAGAGCTTTGACTGCCTTTGCATTGGTTTCATAATTATTTCTTTCCATCGGATCTGTTGGTACTGCAGCTGGATATATCCTCCTTCAAAAATTTCCCATACATATGCTCCCAGAGACTGAAGATAGGATCTCATCCTTGTTTTCTAGAAGATTAAATTGTTTCTGTTAAAGAGCGAAGGCCTGATAGATGTTGTTCCATCTTGATTGCTCATCTTTCTTGATCTTCCTTCTAGCGGCTAAGCTTTTCAGAACGACCTGCTCTGATACCAATTGTTGGAAAAAATACTGACAGGGAGGAGTGAATCAGTATTTAGAGCTTGACTGTAAATTTTACTTTTCCTTTCTCTTTAAAACCATATGTTACATTACCGAATCCAAATTTTATGTCCAGAGATCTTATTGCATCATTCATTCATCAGATGTTTAGTAAATAGTAAGCATGAACATAAATAACAGAACAAACCATCAAACATAAGTAACACATATGAACACCAATATTTAAGGTGGAAACCCAATCCGGGAGAAAACCACCGCTGCTATAAGCTCAGTCTTCAATTTTTATTATAAAGAAAACTTCTTACAATTTATGCTGGTGCAGAATTATACCAGCATGCAGGCACCCACCTGCAGAAAGGCTACCACCTTTTTCTCATTCTCCAGCCACTATTGGAAGGGAGCTCCAACCCCCTGATTTTCACACCAGCTTTTACTGGCAGGATACTTCCACTTTCATACAGAAATCTTCAACCCTTAGATTCACCAGATTTCTTCAGTTTCTTCATCAAACTTCTGTCAGGTCTTCATCATTTATTTTTGCCGATCATAGTAGAGATTCATCGTTTCTAGATCATATCCATAGGTGCATCGTAGATTCAGATTTATCAATTTAGAACAGGGTTCGTCCATGCAGAATATTCCTTAGAGAAATTTATTCATTCGCCACCCTTGCACATTCACACCTCGTATTCTATTTCTCTTCTCCTTATATAGTTTTTCCTTTAGTAAAACCATGAGTCAAAACCATCCAACCACTGATGGTATTCCTTCTTTTATTGGAATTTTCTATTTGTCAAATTTGTGGAATTTGATAAATAAATATTATTCACACCCTTTGATAATTAAATATTTATATTAATAATCCGTGCTTTTATCAAATGGACATTTAAAAAAAAAAAAAAGGACTTTTGGATCCGGCCCACATGCATAATTGACAAATTAATAAATATTATTTAAAAACTAGGGCCCACATAAATACCTGTATGGTACCATAAGTAAACTTCGCGCAAGTCCAGCGTCCGATCACCGTTAGATAGCAAGTTTCTAGATCAATGGCATATATGCATATCGCTCGACCTTTGATGCCGAACGTTAACGTGCGATGGCCCACCGTACTTTGGTTAATCTTTGTGCACCTTCCTCATGCGACCACCATTTGATGGCTCCTTCCTAGATCCATGGCTTGTATCGATATCGTTGGGCATCCTGGGTCGAATAATAACTCGCGATGGCGCACCGTGGTAAGATGTGTTATGAAATTGTACAGGAATGCGTGTGGCCCATTCTATGGAATTGCTCCCCAACTCTTGAATACCGCTTGCCCGTGGAAAGCGGTGCGATGAAAACCGGAAACCGCTTGTACTATTCCTCCTTCATGGTTCCGTCCTTCGCTCAAGGTTTCGTCTGTCCTTCCTTTTGTTACGTTCTACCTTTCAGGTTCCATTCATGATTCCAAAGGGGTGGTCCGGTTCGCGCTATCCTTCTTACTTGGTCTATCTTTGATAGGAGTTCCAATAAACAATGAACCAATCAATACCCAAATACACTTGGTATTCTCCATCCATCAGAATGCATACATACACCGAATAAAATTTCTCATATGATTTAATTTCACAGGGACACAAATATCCTTCCTACTGAATTTAAGTTGCTCCTTGACCGATACTGCTCTCTGTAGATTCACTCTTTCTCTGTTCTTCTCTACTGACCTTTATCCTCTGCTATGTTTCTTTTCTCTGTTCCTAGTTACTGTGTCAGATGCCAATTCCTCTTTTTCCACTTCCTTTGCCATTAATGACAATATTTCCAATAGAAGAAACATTTGCACCTATAAACGAATGTAAATAAGGTTATTGTTTACTCAAAAAAAATGTATTATACTATCAATAATATTTGAACACAGCTTCAATATTTTGATTTACCTATGTTGTGCCTCAAATCCCTGATCTTCCATGGATGTATGTCCCCTTCATCAACATCCTCAATCAAATGTGGTTGAGTGACATCAATTATCAAAATTCCAGCATAACATGCATTAACCCTTTCTCTGAGATAATAAGTTCTAGACTCTGTAGATTCGACCCTTCCTAGCCCAACGACTTGATATTTAATAAGGAGGTCAACATAGTCCCCTTTGGATATATTTTCCATTGTAGCTTGTACCAATTCTGTAACAACAATTAAACCATAAATTGTAATTAAAAGGTTGAACCATGTAAAGTGTGATTTTATATTTTTGCAAAAACACACAACTTTCAAAAAGTAATATAGATGCAATAATTCAAATAGTATGGTAGTCATATTTTATGTAATGAAACCTTGTTCCCCAGCATTTAGTGCCTACTACCAAAAAGTACTTTACATGCAAATTACACAAAAAACATATATGAAGAGCATGCAATTAAAGATGTAGATAGCCTCATAGAATGACAAATATAAGCTCATATCAAACCACCAAGTTCCTATTTAACTTCAAAAATGACACTTGTAGTCTTAATGCATGTGTATGAATAATGATCATAATAAATTTGTAGAAGTTGAAGAAACAAAACATGGTCCATTGTAAAATCTAAGAAATTCCAAGATTGATGCTACATAACATGTCTAAAAGCCCCATGAAAAGGAGAAAATATTTTTTCACTTAGTGAGGATGTTTGATGTTTGAAATTGATAATCAAAAGCCAAACTAGAGGTTTTCTTCCAAATAAAAGTTTTGAATGACAAATATAAGCTCATATCAAACCACCAAGTTCCTAGTTAACTTCAGAAATGACACTTGTAGTCTTAATGCATGTGTATGAATAATGATCATAAGAAATTTGTAGAAGTTGAAGAACCAAAACATGGTCCATTGTAAAATCTAAGAAATTACGAGATTTATGCTACATATTATGTCTAAAAGCCCCATTAAAATGAGAAATTATATTCACTTAGAGAGGATGTTTGATGTTTCAACTTGATTATCAAAAGGAAAACTAGAGGTTTTCTTCCAAATAAAAGTTTTGGTACTGTAAATACTAGGTAATTCTCATTTTTATTCTAAAAGAAAAGAAATTTCATTTTACAAATCTTTAGTTCCAATGTTAGCACTCCCTACCTATACACAATAAGGACATACTATTGAGGATGGATACAAAGGGATGTTAACTTTAGGTCCTCGAAAAGTGTGTATTTGAGTTTTCCTAGATTTTTATGTTGATGAGGAAGAGTCTTATCTTATGCATCTAAACATTAGTGAAATTGTTTTTGGAAGTTCATAACTATACAACAAAATAGAGAGAAAAACAATACATGTTAAAAAATTATGCTTGATACTTTAAAGTTGCATATATTTGCATTGGAAGTAAAATATAGTATACCTCAATAATACATTTATTCATAAACTTCAAAATTATACAAAGATCACATTATTCTCCATGGATCAAATAATTATGATTGGATTATTGTCTTTTTGCCAAAATGAAATCTATACCATTATCTTTCCTTCCAACTCAAGCACAAATGTAGTGCCAACAACAACATATATCTATATACAATTATTTTGCACTATCATTGATCTCCATAAATTGTTCAAAATTCAATAAAAGGGCACATCAAAATATATAACTCTAACCATTTTTATTATTGAGACAATGTCACCCCTAGAGCGTTGGTTGCATAAGTGTAATGGTGTCTAGAAGAAATCTAGTAATCACTAGGTATCCTTCTTGCATTGCCAAGAATAATTTCAGAGCACTAACCTTGGTGAGGGTGAAATCTTGATAGTTTTCCTTTTGGAACAAGAACAAAGAAATCTAGTGAATTTTATATCTCCTAACACAAATACAAGCACATTCCCAACAATAATGTTGCATTGCAAAAAAATTCAACGGATGCAAGATTTACATCTATCACAAACACAAACACATTTTCAACAATAACATTGCAAGATGAAGGAAATTTAACACATTATAACCTTCCTTCTAGCATAACAACATACATATTTCTAATAACAACATTACATTATGAAGGAAATATAATGTGTGCTAGCTTTCCTTCTATCACAAGTAGAACCCCATTTCGAACAACAACATTGCACCTTAAATGAAAGCTAACAATCAATATCATTCCTTCTACTACAAACACAAGCATATTGCTAGAAGCAACGTTACATGGTCAAATAAATCTAGCACATGCTAGATTTCCTTCTAGCACAAACACAAGCACATTTCCAAAAACAATTTTGTAAGGCATTTTAAATCCACCACATGCTAAATCTGCTTCTAGAGTAAATAGAAGCATGTTACTCACAAAAATATTGCAAATTAAAAGCAATCTTACACATTCTAGAGTTTCTTCTAGCACAAAAAAATCACATTGCCAAAAGCAACATTGCGGGGTGGAAGTTATATAACCTATGCTTCATTTACTTCTAGCACATTGCCGACAATAACATTGTAGTGAAAATGAAATCCAATGCATGATAGAATTCCTTCTAGTACAAGCATAAGTACATTTCCAATAATATTACATTGCAAAAGAAATACAATGCAGGTAATATTTCTTTCTAGCATAAATACAGGTAGGTTTCCAACAACAATATTGCATTGTGAAACAAATATATTTCATGCTAGAATTTATTCTAGTACAAACTAAGCGTGTTTCTAACACCAATATTGCATTTCAAAAAAAATTAGGTGCATGCTAGAATTCCTCCCACCATACACAGACATATTGGCAACATCAATATTCTAGGGTAAATGAAATCTATATCATGCTAGATTTTCTTCTATCACAAACATAAGCATATTTCCAATCACAATATTGCAAAGTGAATTAGATCTAACATGCTATTTGTACTTTTATCTCAGACACAAACATGTCCCCAATAACAACATTGCAAGGTGAATGAAATCTAACACATGCTAGATTTCCTTCTCTCCCAAACAAAAGCACATAACAATATTGCAGGGTGAAAGAAACATACCACATATTAGATTTGCTTCTAGAACAAACAAGCATATTGTCAAAAATACCTTATGCAAGAAAAAAGAAATCCAGTGTGGTAGATTTCCTTCTAGCACAAACAGAAACACATAACATTGTAGGGCTTAAGAATCTGGCGCATGCCAGATTTTGTTATAGCATGAACACAACATATTACCAATAACATTCTAGGGCAATAGAAATCTAGCACATGCTAGATTTCATTTTAGCGCAATCACAAGCACATTTCCAATAACATCATTGTGGTGAAGGAAATATGGCGCATACTAGATTTCCTTGTAGCACAAACAATTGAATTTCCAACAACAACATTGCAATGCGAAAGAAATCTAGTGCACACTAGATTTCCTTCTAATGCATATACAAACACATTGTCAATAAACTCATAGAAGGGTGACAAAAATCAAATGTACGCTAGATTTATTTCTAACACAAACACAAACACATTACAACATTTCTAGATAAAATAAATCTAGCACATGGTAGATTTACTTCTAGCGCAAACAAAAGCATATTGTCAACAACCACATTGCAGTGAAAAAAAAATCTAGCGCATGCTAGATTTCTTTTGAGCCAAAATTGAAGCATGTTGGCAATAAAAACATTGCAAGATGAAGAAAATATAGCACGTGTTAGATTTACACATAGCACAAACATAAGCACACAACAAAATTGTAGGGTGAAAGAAATCTAGCGTGTTAGATTTGCTTCCAACATAAACAAAAGCATATTGCCAACAACAACATTGCATGGAAAAAGATATCTAGAACAACTTCTATCACAAACACAAGCACATTTCCAATAACAACATCGCAAGTTAAAATAAATTTAATGCATGTTAGGTTTACATGTAGCACAAATACAAGCATGCTATCAACAACATTTCATGCCAAAAGAAACCTAACACATGTTATATTTCCTTCTAACACAAACACAAGCACATTGCCAAGGTGAAGGAAATCTAACACGTGCTAGATTTCCTTCTATAATAAAAAATCAAATTGACAAAAACATTATTGTAGAGGAAAAGAAATCTAGCACAACTTCTAGCCCTAACACAAGCAAATTTCCAATAATATTGCCAAGGTGATGGAAATCTAACACGTGCTAGATTTCCTTCTATCATAAACAACCAAATAGACAACAACAATATTGCAAACCAAAAGAAATCTAGCATAGTTTCCAGCCCAAACACAAGCATTTTTCCAATAACAACATTGCAAGGTGAAAGAAATTTAATGAGTGTTAGCTTTACATGTAGCACAAATACAAGCATACTACCAACAACAACATTGCATGCCAAAAGAAATATAGTGCGTGCTATATATCGTTTTAACACAAGCACAAGCACATTGCTAGTAAGAACATTCCAAGGTGAAGGAAATATAACACATGTTAGATTTCCTTCTATCATAAACAACCAGATTACGAACAATAAAATTGCATTGTAAAAATTCCTTCTAACATGTCAAAAAAAATATTGCAAGGTGGAAAAAATGTAAGGTGTGCTAGTGTTGGAAATATTGAGAGGGGGGTTGAATCAATATTTCTTTACAATTGTTATATTATGCCAGTTCAAATCACTAATTAAACCAAAACACAAGATGTGCAACAAGAAAATAATTTTATTAATGAATTTGAGGAATCTAAAAACCAAAGCTTCAACTTGTACAACAAATTCCTAAACTCCTTCAAGGCTTGAACCCTGAATAAGGACTCTAAAATTCAACTACAAATCCACGATCCAACCTTGTACAACAACTCCAATCCTCTACGGATCCAACCCTCTCAGTTTGCTTCAATCCCTTAGGGTTACTTCAATACTGCTTCAAGCCTCCATCGAAAACTTCAAATACTTCTAAAAAATGTATCCAAGATAGGTTTGGAAAGTGCTCTGAAATCTACCTCTACAAAAACTTCATGTCTACTTTAGCAAAACTTTTATGGTTGCACCAACAGAACATTTCTTCGAGTTTTGATCTTCAACTATGCTCTAAGTATGACTACTCCAACAAAACAATTCTTTAAGTGTTGGTCTTCAACAATACTCCAAGGGTGATTTCTTCAAAAAAACAAATCTTCAAGTGTTGGTCTTCAACTATGCTTCAAGAGTGATTGTTGTTTCAACAAAGGCTTGAAGAAAGCTCAATTAATATCATGATCAATGCACTCTATTGTCAACTCAAAAGATGCTCAAAGTATGTTATCATTTTATCATTCAATGAAGGTGTCTCCTAGGTTCTTCATGTGTGCTTGAAAGAATTTCCTTCGATCGATAAGGATTACTTTACTGTTGTTTCAAATATGACTTGATATGTTGATCAAGCCTCTCAAGGTATAATATTCCTAATGGTAAAATTTAGAGTGATAACAAAAACATGCAATAAACCCAGCACAAATATTTTTCAGCAAACGTCCATAAAAAAAAAATGCTCCAAACACACCAAAATGGGAAAATTTTATTATAAGATATTGTTGGAGTACAATATAAAAAAAAAATGTGCACCTTGCCTTTCACAAGGCAAGCTACAAGCCTCAGGTGGATGTTTTATTAATGCCAAACTGTTGCTACAATTTTCCCACTAAAAATCTGCACTGACATTGTGATTTTTGCACTGTTGGTTTTGTTGATACCCTGATTACCCCCCTCCTAACTGTGAAAATTTATGAATATTACTTATGCAAAAACCCTATTGTTAAATCACGATCTACTTCTACTTATACAAGTTATTAATCTGAAATGTTCATTATTAACATTGAAGTAAACACTTTAACGGCCTACACAGATCCAGATCTAAACTGAATACATACACATAGACAAAGTGACACACAAGATTTTCTGAACTCAAAAAAACCCAATGCGGGAAAATCGGTCTTGTAGCTGCTGGAGGGTTTTTATTATTAAGTAGATTCTAAGTACAGTAAATCTAGGCACCTTATTGGTTAACCCGATAGAGAAACAATCTGTAGCAATAACTCTGTTTCAGAGATGGAAAAATGGATTTATTCACACCCCCAAATAGGATTTATAGAACTCAGCCCTTTTCTATCTTTAGAAACCCCAGCGCAGCTCTGAAGCCCTATGTGTAAGCTCTGCTAGCCTGTGTGTGAATCTGCTTAGGAGAGGCTTGCGTAACCCCAAACTGGGTTACGTTGTCCCTGCGCTGTCGTAGTTAGGCTTGTGTAAACCCTGATGGCCTCCTTTTGCCTCTACACTGCACTTTTTGGGTTTGCATAGCACCTGCGTAGCACTCAGCCCTCTGCGTGGTGCAGTTGTTGCTCCCTCTGCACTGCTCTGACTGCTACTTCTCTACCTATTTTTGACTCTTGGCATGGGATCAGATCATCCCTCTTGCCAATACTACCCCTCATTGCAGCTGAAACACTTCCAGAAATTCTTAGCAAACCACGCCCTAGAATTCCATCTTAGTCTCATTGCTCTGCCTCCGTGTGTGTTCTCCAACTGACCCCAAGCCTTTCCTTCATACTTTTCTCATTGGGAAAGCAACATCTATGATCTAATCCTTAATCATTGGCTAAGATTAAAAGAAAGCTTGATTCGTGTGAATTAAGTAATTTCCATCACATGTTTAAATTGATTACCTTTAATCTTTTAATTTTCCTAAGTCAAACTTAGGGTCCTTAATTAAAAATATTAATTAATTAATTATCTCTTAAAATAGATGGAATTTCTCAAATCCCTTTCTGGGTCTTGGAGATCTCGTGTACTCTAGTCCCTCCACAAAGTTTGGAGCTAGATCACATCCGATGCTACCCCAACAATCAAAAATTTCAACTCTAACTGCTCAGAAAATTTTGATAAACTAGACATGGAATCCTTGTCAAAAACCTAGAAAAACCCAGAAAGGGTTTGCCCTGGTTTTGATGCTCAAAAAATGGCCCCAACTTGCTTGACCCTCCTCTAAGTGCAGAAAAACTAGAACTGTGACTGATGTTGGAATGAATGTCCCAAAATGGATGGAAAAATCTTCTCAATTGCACCCCCAGCAAAGCCCAAGAAACCCAGCTCTCAAAATCCCTTCACAACACCCCACAATTGTGCCTCCACAATGATTGCGCAGTTTCTGGGTAGGATGACTTAGTTTCTCCTCCGAAAAATTAGTTTGATGTTTTGTGTTGAATTCTACCCTTGCAAATCTTCCTCCTTTTTCCTAGAATTGACCAAAAATTACTTCAACAATGCTACAACTCCCAACTCCAGCTCTTCCTCCTCAACTCCCTGTGTGGCCTCCTGAATGCGTCTCAGTTGCTCAAAAACCATACTACATGCGTGGCCCTCTATCCAACTCCTGAAACTTATGAAGAATCCTTCATAGGGTGGTACTCAGAGTCCATCGAAGAAAGGTTGAGCTTCCTCCTTAAGAAACTCTTGTGTTGAACAACACTATGTAACTTTGTTAAACGCTAGAGCAACACTTCAAATGTAAAATTATCAAAAGGCCTCAAATGTTGCTTCCTCTCTCCTATTTATAATTTATGTTCATTTCCTCCATGTGGGCCCCTCACTAAGCAATTCAAACCTCTTCCCTTGGCAATACGATTTCTCTCTCCTCAAGGAGTGC
Source organism: Pinus albicaulis (assembly GCA_034641835.2). Classification (NCBI taxonomy): domain Eukaryota; kingdom Viridiplantae; phylum Streptophyta; class Pinopsida; order Pinales; family Pinaceae; genus Pinus; species Pinus albicaulis. Next base: position 646,717,809 of record CM076569.1, on the reverse strand, counting down.
ATATTAGTTGGGGAGGTGGCCCCCACATTCCACCAAGGCAAACATTTCGACCCCCTTGTCCTATGTTTGCTCTCCAAAATTATCTTAGGCCCCCTGAATTAGAAAAATAGAAAATTTGTGGTACTATTGACAAAATTATTTAGGAAGGGATATTACAGTTCTCCCCTCTCAAATGTTGCTTATCCCCAAGCAACTGCAAAACTGGGTGCTACAAACTCTACTTGTTTTCCCACGTGGCATCCTGTTAATTGTGAGTTAACATGCTGCACCTTTCGCAGCTTTTGAAGGTGATTTAGAAATTAAAAAACAAAAAAAAAATAACCTTCTCCAAATTTGAAGGTGATTTAGAAATTAAAAATAAAAATAAAAATAAAAAGAGGCGAAGAAGAAAGAAGCCGACTTCAAATTATGTTTTTGTTCTTGCGGGATGGATCTATTAGTTGAATCTTAAAATATTTAGGAACAATTACTTTTATTATTCTTGTGGGATGGATCTATTAGTTGGATCTTAAAGCTTTAGGAACAACTGCTTTATCTACTAGAGTCAGAAACACATCGTTGTTTCACACGCTTGCAAAGAAAAAATTTAGTTGAAGGGTCTTCTAATTGAGCTTGGAAGAACACATACAGCACAATTATATTCTATGATAGTCCAAATTGCTATTGATTTGGCTACAAATACAACATTCATAGTAATACTAAGCATATTGATATGAAGTATCATTTTGTAAGACAAGTCAATGATGATGATGGAATAGATCTTTAAAATTCCACGCCCAAGAAAATTGTGTAGAAAAAATTACGAAAACAATGTTATTAGAGAACTATGGTGGTTTTTGGCATCTATTGGTTTACAAAGGGAGGGATGAATGGGCTTGAACAAGTTATCTGATAAATTTTTGTCAAATGGAAATTGTTGGAATATGACAACAGTTAATTTAAAAATAAAAAGGCAGCCTAAGAGATAGTTGGAGTGGGCTGCAAACAAATATTCATAACTTCAAAATCTATCTATTTGGTACGAATTGTGAAATTATATAGTTTTAATCATTTTTTCCTTTGTTTTGTGTTGTTCCTAAACTATTGTTCACAGTACAAGCAACCCCATGCACTTTTTACAAACTTCTCAAAGCTATACTGGTCCTAAACTAATGTTCACAGTAAAAGCAATTCCATGCAATTGTTACAAACTACTCAAAGCTATACTCATCAAAGTTTGCACCGTTTTGATCTTCAAAATTTTCCTCATTTTTATGCAGGTTTCAACTCTTTTAGTGATCTATTATAACAGGGGTCAAATGCATTACAGCTCTTGTTGGTGCTTAAAACTATCTCAACTCAGTCACCACTCGGATATTTTCAATTTTCATGTTTTTCTTGATACTTTAAAATGGAAAAATGGATATAAACAGAAAAAATATAAGAATAACACTATAAGCATCAAAGGCCAGTACTGCAGTTTGTTTCACAAATTTACAGATGCTACTAACATTCAAATAACTAAGAAGACACTACAATAAGCAGTGAGTTTATTCAAAGGAAACAAAATTAAAATTTAGAATTTAATTTGAAACAACATGCAATATTTGTTAAGGTTTGTCAGCATCAATGATAAGCCTTAAAACTTACGACCTCGTTAGAAAGCCCTAGTTTCCAATGCTTCTTGCCACTACTTTACCCCAATTAAGAGTGTCAATCTCTGAAAACTCTATCCAAAAATATCTTATTCAGGATATCTTTCTTCAACTCTATAGAGAAAAAAAGCAGGACTATTACTCCATGTCTTGAAAAACAAGTTTTCAAAATAATTTGATAATGGATATCTAAAATTCTGAGCAAAGAAACTCAGTATAAGAATGTAAAAGTTGAACTACAAGCCTCAGTCCCTTAAATTGAATCTTATCTGAGACAATTTCAATAAAAAATGCAAGAGCTGAACTACAAGCCTCAGTCCCTTAAAAAAATTAAAATAGAGAGTACTAGACTTTGACAATGGATACCTGAACAACCTGGAAAATATTATCTTTTACCAAATTCCTGACCTGCACAAAAAATTTGTATATTGCACCTCATTTTGCTGAAAAAAATTCAACCACAATGCCCAGATACAGAATGGAGAAGATTTATGGAAACTGAAAATGTGAAAAAATAAATAAATAAACAAAATATGGATGGTTCCCTCCAGTTCAATTGCATCTCAAGGCAGTCCAGTTGATGATAAAGCTCACCACATCCATTTCCAACCCTAGTTCCATCATGGTACAAACTACAAGAGAACAAAGACTAAGAGATACAATGGCTAAAATATGGTTCCTAGGCTAACAAAGTATTGAGAGTGTGTGAGAGAGTGTATTATCAAACTCCATCATGACAGATAGACTAAAAGATAGTTCCTAAGCTAAAAATTTATTATCAGTGATTGTTCCAACTTTGAGGTTGTCTCCTTTTGCCCCAATACTAGAGTGATGAATGTAACTGGTAAGTAGGATAGATTTCATACAGTTTTATTTCAATTCATGCTTCAACATCAATCTAATGAGCTACGCTTTTGAAGGGTATGTCAGGACCGTCTATTGATAAGGAACAAATTTAGAAACTAATAAGAACATCAATTGCAAAATGGAGGTAGGTTTAGACTAAGTAAAGCATTTTATTGTATTACCTTCAACCAGTCCCTTCAAATGCTGGTGGCCCATAAGCCTCTTCTAGGCTTCAAAACCCACTACACAGCCTCATGATAAAGCAGCCCTGACTGTGGCTTTATTGTTGTAGGTTCTCGGCCTCCAGGGCAGGATTCTTAAGCCTTGTGGCCTAGCTGTAGGTGACCCAAACTAGTGTGGATGGCTTCAAGGAGAATGACACCTTCACAACAATCCCAAACTATCATCAAAATCGCCCTTAACAGGTGTGGATTCTATCTACTTGAACTCAGACCTGTGATGATCATAGAATAATAGATGGAATTGATTCATCTTTTGAGTATTTATAGTTCCTGGGCTTCTATCTATGTTCCAATCTTTGGTTGTGGCTATACAAGAAGCAGACAAGTGCCTACGAGGATCTAGCAAGAGAAGAAAGGAAGCATGCACGTGATTTGCAAATATTTGATTCAAACACTAAGTATGAAGTAGGGACAGAACATGGTCAAAAAGCATAATTTACAAAGGTTTTAGCTGATGATTTTGATGGTGCATGTGTTAAAATGGGCAAGGACATTTTTGCAATAGAAATTATGAATTCTAAAAACATGGAAGAAATTGCACAACCACCTGCATTATTGAAAGATAATCTATCACACAAAGAAAACTGTCCAAATGAACAAATAAGAAGAGAAGGCAACGGGTGTATATCTACTTGACAGCCTTTCATCATTATCCCAACTTCATGTGGATCAAATTTGAATTCACACAGGGGTCCGAGTTACATGAAAAATGTGGAAGAATTTTTTGCAACTTTTGAATGTTAGAAGACTACAGAAAGAATAATGATAAAATGGAGGGGAGAAAAATCACCCGTTTGTAGCCAATCTCTTAAGACACAGGTAAGGTGACAAGGGACAAGAAGTAAAATAATGCTTAGGAAATATGATGTGAAGCTGCTTGGGAACACTGGAAAATTTATGGGATTAGATGAAGAAAAACTGGTGATAGAGGAAGAATGCCCAGTGTCAACTTTCACTAGTTCTGAAGGACAAGCTTGTGAATTGATAAACGAAGCTGGTGGAAATATAGAATCTCTTCTTGAGAGTGTTTTTAATGAACTATAGTCCCAAAAGGATACTTATTTGGATAGCAACTCGCAGAGAGCTAGCACACTCACGATCAACATAGTATGGTGCATTGTGCTGATGATCTCCAACTAGGATCCATTTCAGAAAAATGAATCATTTTTACATTTGAAATTGAAGAAACAATCAAACTTCCCTCCAAAAACTTGTTGTCCTCCTTTGAAAATTCCCTGGGAAGTGTTTTTCAACAAAATTTACATTTTATGGGCAGAGATGCGCTGAAAAGTTAAAACAGATGAGACAATTGTTGAGAAAGAATGCCCATCTATCTATCAAATAGATCAGTTTGGAAAATTTGCATATATAATTGGTGATCTTCCTGCTGGAGATTACTATATTCACTTAGCAGAGATCATATTCACAAATGGCCTATCTAGGATGTGAGGTTTTAATGCCTTTATACAACAGGATAAGATTCTTTCTGAGCTTGACATATATGCTCGGGTTGGTTCAAACACTCAACTTGTTTTGATGGATACCCCGGCACAAGTTATTGATGGAGGAACTCTAACTCTTAAATCTAAAGCAGTCACTAGTAGCCCTATTGTATGTGCCAGCTACATTAGAAAGGGTGTTCTTTTCCTTGATTTTCCTCCTGTACTATAACTTTAGTTGAAATGATCTGAATATGATTTCCTGTGAGATACAATGATCTAGATAAATGACCAATATGAATTTCCACTTCAACTTGACTTGGATAGGGACAACGATGAATATCTTTCTCTAGATGCAGGTGACTTTTTGAAGTTGTTGGATATAGATTTTGATGAAAACACATTACCAACTACCTATGGTGAACTTCCGCCTCCTCTTGGAAAGCACTATTTAAAGATAGTAGAATTCATTATAGTCCCACTAAGGATGGGAAGTGAAGTTTCTCAAAAGGAATTAGTCAAGTTGGGTGCTATTCAAATGATTATACATATGCCTTTTTATTATCCTTTTAACAATTCCTTGCATCATCAAGTGGAGAGATTCATAGTGTCATGCTTAGAGAACAATAACACATCTCCTATCAAGCATCTCCTTTAGGATTGTAACTTAATTGAAAGTTTTTTGGCAATAGAAAGAAATCCCACCATTCCTGTTGATCAGAATAAGCCAACAAAAATCTTACCCAGGAAAAGTTGCACCAAGAGTATGGAACATTGGTCACTTTACACGAATTGAAAACAAGCTTACTTAGTTGGGGATAAATAATATCTTGACAAAGTCATTGTTGCGGAGAAACGACGAGTGGACTAATTGGGAAACAAATGTTCCTTCAAAATATAATGTAGTAGCGAACATTTTCCAGTGGACATGCATATGATCAATAGTACACAAATGGACTATAGCTGGTGATGAAGATGATTTTCGTGGCAGAGATTATGATAAGTCAACAATGGCCAATAACCCAAGTCAAGTATTCTGATATGGAATGTTTGACAGTGAAGACGGGGAAGAGGCTCGTGGAGCCATTGGTAGAGACAATGAGGATGCCTTCTTTGATGATGAGTCAGCAGAATTGGTTGTCTTCTCTCTCAGAATGGGAAGAAAATAGGATGGTGTGAGGCTGAGAGAGACGATGTTCACCAATACAAATTGGTTTTCCCTTCAAGATGATAGGCATACTAACTGGTCAGTGCCGACATCTCTTGTTTCATCATCTCCTAGAGTGGAGGATGGTCAAACAAAAAACATAATGACATCAACTAATGCTGGTGGTAATAGTAGTAGTAATGATGAAATTGTGTTAAAAGATGATGGGAAGTTGGTAGATACAAAAGGAAGACCAGTGCCAAACATGCACTTAGGACAAATGGGGTCGAAGGATATTTAGAGAGTTGGAATATATTTGAATGGTGATGAGATATAATGTTGTTACAAAATGCTAGGATCTATCTATGAATGTTGTTTCAGATTGCAGAAAATTAACTAGAGGGCCCTTCCAAGGGTGCTCCACGTACATATTCATGGCAACAAAGAGGTGAAATTTCTATAAACTAGGATCTACCCTACCTTTCACTTAGATGATAGCAATAAATCATGCAATTTAATAACAAGAATCAGCAAGGGAAAAGCATAGGAAACACCTCAACAAACATCCTTGTTTAGATGGCAGATTTTTCCCTTTAATCAAAGCCCTTTACAGCAGAATTTAAGTGTAATTTCCAGTCAATAAAAACAGCAATATGGATTGTAGCCCCTGTTGATGTGGCATTCCTCCACATATTTTCTTGTTCCTAGGGAGATGTGAACTGTTCTCTCAAGCAAACAAATATGCATGAAACTGTCTAGATAAAGGCTTCAAAAGGTGCCCCCAAATATGTGAAGTAACACCTCAAAAGTGCCCCAAATATGTGAAGTAACACTTCAAAAGATGATTCATAATAAATAAAAGGCATAAAGAGCAAAAAAATGGCTATCAAGCCAACGTCCTCCATATGGAAGCTGCTTGAGTAGGTCTTCAATGTGGATCAAGGCCTCATACAACATGAGGGGTAAGAGGCTCAATCAAAAGAACAGTAGGAAGAACCTGGCTAGTTTAGGATCTAGAAGATTACATTTATTATTGGAAAGGAAATGTGTCATGAGGTGAAGGAGATATTGGTAGGCCTGGGCAATGATCTCTGTGATTTGTATGGCTATGTCATGGATTTTCTAAGTGGATTAATTTTTTAAACGAAATGTTATCATAGGTTTTACTAAGCACTTTGAAATTGATACTCAATTAAGCAGACTCCTCATTGATAAACTGGGAAGATCTGGTAGGCATCTACATTCGGTAAGCCATTGGATTAATACTTTCATATTCAACGAGAAGCATTCTTTTTGGAGTTTTAATACATCATAGGCAATCTTTCAAGCATATTTACATTGAGAAATCTGCATTATAGCTGTACATAATTCCATATGGCTCAATTTGTATGGAGGGATAGACAGTGTCCAAATTTGAATGTGGATGGTGTGGTACTGCAATACTGATTTTGGGGTTTATCACCTTGGTTGGTATTTTAAGTCATAGTTGGACTCTACCATCTTGTGACAGAGTCTAGCATGATGAAATACTGGCAAAGCTGGTTTTGCCTTTCTTTTTTGGTGAAATAAGAAGACACCGAGAATTTATGGTTCGCTTGATTTCTTGATGTGGAACATTTTTCGGAAGGGGCAGGGGCATCTAATATAAAATTGATACTTCTAGTATGGGATATCCTTAATTTAATGTATTCATTATGTGTACTCGATTATGTTGTTTTATTTGTTTTTCAGCTCACAATTATATTCAAGGTGTATGTTGTATTGTTGGTCATCTACTTGTAGTTACATGGAAAGCACTTAACTGCATACTAAATTCTAGTGATGTAATCATATTATTAAAACTAAGTCCCCAAGGTGTGCAAATGATTTATTCTAACAATTTTCAAATTACAATTTTGAACCATGTGAGGCCTACCAAGCTAAAATGCATGGTATTCAAATGTCTCTTAAAATTCAAAATAATAAAATCATGGCTCTAGATTTGACAGGATTTGTAGCTAAAACACGAATGTTAGAAATAAAATTTTGCATAAAGATGCAGTGCCCAGTGGTTGATGAATTTGCCTTTGCAATCTCGATCTCTCTCCGCGTAGCTTGTAAAAAAAAAACCAAAATGAATATTGTTGAAAGAAAAATAAAAAATCATAGCAATAAACCCCGGAAAAAGAGACCGTAATTCCTCACTGTCGTCTGAGAAACAACAGCAACTCTGATATTCATGAAAAGATTAACTATTCAGGCACTGGCATTGGATGTCAACTCCATCTCCATCACAACAATGATGATTGCAAACCATTCTCCTAATGCTCTACAATTCGACTAATCCTAGGGCTTCCCTCACATCCATGGAGTTTTTGAGCTCGCCCCAGGTTCCTCCACCCATCCTCCTCCATCCGCTGCTGATGTGTTCAACTTACTATTGGCTTCTATGTCGAAGAAGAGGAAAACAGAAGCAGCCAAGTTTTTGAAAAAGCTAGATGATATTCCAGAACTCTCTCTCCCCCCTGACAGTCTAATCTAGATATCTTTGTCTCTGGCGGATCATGCTCTCATGGGACAGTTCACAGGTCTCTGCTCCCTCTCCAAAAACCAAGGAGAATTGGGTCTTCAAGAACTGGACGTCATTGATCAAGAACAGTGTAACCTTGTATTTCTTGGGGAGTGGCTATTTTCTATTTGAATTCATCTCAAACAAGGATAAAGATCTGATCTTTCAGAATGGACCCTACTTCATGGGTCCTCAAGGCCTGTATCTCAATAATGAGATGCTGGATTTCAACCCAACAGTTGATGTTCCAACTGTTGTTCCTGTGTGGGTTAGGTTGCCGAATCTCCTAGTGCATTGCTGGAACTGGGACTCACTGAAGCACATAGGCAATGCCCTGGGTGAATTTATTGACTAGGGAAATAACAAGGACCAATACGACTATGCCAGAATATGCGTTGAGGTAGATCTAGAGGTGGGCCTTCCAGAGGCAATAAAAATCAATGTCGACAGTTGGACCCATGTGCAAAAGCTATATTATGAGCAACTTTCCTTCAAGTGTTGGAAATGCCATGTCTACGGTCACTTTGCTAGGGGTTTTCCAAGTAATGGAGAGGCATAGAAAGGGAAGGAGGAGGTTTGGAACCAGGTCAAGCGGAAAAATACCTCCCATAAATCCCACAAATCCGGTGTCCCAAATGGTAAAGGCCCTCAGCCAGTCTCTATTCTTCAAACCCCTCCCTTGAATGGTCAAGAAAACAAACTCGGGCCCCTAAGTTCAGAAATAGAGGACACCCAGGAGATCGAGATGCATAAGAAAGGATCCCCAGACAAAGGGACCCCTTCAGGCTCGAGGCAAGGAGAAAATTCCGTAGATAGATCTAAAGAAAAACATGCAGAAGTTGAGGAAGAACAAGTATCGGAGGATTCAAGGGAGGAAGGAGAAATAGAGGATTCACAAACTTCGGCTAGAAGATCCACAAGAGGCCGTAAGTCCACCCATGAAAAGAGATAATAGGAAAGCTACAAAGATAAGCTCTAAGGCAGTCAACCAACCCTCAAGAAACTCTTGGCAAAAACGCCGAAGATGACAAGAAATCAGACTCAGGGCTCCAAGGGAGCTCATCACACCCAAAAAAGTATGTGATGAAGGTTGTCTCGTGGAATTGTAGGGGTATGGGGAGCAGAGTTAAATAAGAAGCCATAAGAAGTCTTCTAAGGATAGAAACCCCAAACATACTTATCATTCAGGAAACTAAAATGGAGGACAAATATTTCCTCCAAATAAGTAAGAAATTTTGGAATAAAGGTGGAGGACAAGCAGTCTTTGCTCGAGGAGCCTCAGGCAGGCTAGGTACTCTCTTGAATATTAAAAAATTCGCGATGGTCAAAGAGATCCTAAACACTCACTAGTTGTTCTTGAAACTTCAGCATCTTGGCACAAAAGAGATCATTTGTCTTATCAATGTGTATGTCCCAGTAAATGCAGGGGAGACAAAGGCTTGGTGGGACTCCATCAGAAATCTAACAGGAATGGAGAATCTGGAAAATAACATCATTTTTGGCGACCTTAATCTCACCTTGCTTTTGTCAGAGAAGTGAGGAGGCAGCATTGTAAGGGATCCGACGAGGGAATGGTTGGAAGACCTCATGCAGGACTGGGACTTGCTCGAGATCAAGCCCTCTATTGGTAAGTACACTTGGTCAAACAAAAGAGTCGGTCTGAGGCATATTGCTGCAAGGTTAAATAGATTTCTCATTCAAATTTATTTTCTCCTATTAGGATTAGAGACTAGAATGCACATTATCCCTTGCAGCGTTTCCTATCATAAAGCATAATTATATCTACTCATTAACATTTCCTTAAGGATGTCCCAAGGAGAAATATTTTTTGAAAAGAATCAATAAGTGCTTTGTAATTCAATATTTGCAATTGTTCTAGCAACCAGTGTCCCTACAGTTCTCCTAGAGAAGAATGATCCCAGACTCCCTCTTGTTTGATGATTTACATGCTACTGAAGAGTTTCTATTCTCATATTCAAAGTGAATGAATAATTTTCCACAAGCATTTATGACTATTCCATCATAGCAGATAGTCAGATCATGTAGAAAGGCCATTAGATTCCTAAATAATTTCCCTAGTTCTTTCACTCCCTTCTTTTAACAGAAAATTCCTTCTTTGGATAATATTGAATGAATAAATTCCACATAGGGATTTAATCCAAAAACATATGATGATTTAAAGAATCCAAAAACTTCAATCAAATCTTTTTTCTGTGGATTGATTGAAAGAAAGAGAACCACTAAAATAGCCCTAATTTTTTTTGCAAATAGCCCTAATTTTTGTTCCTGAGTTTTTTCTCTTAGAAATTTTAACAGAGTATACTTGTGGCTTTTTCGTGGTCACACTACATTGTTTAAGTGTTATTCTTTAGTAATCTTTTCCATCCTATCGCTAGCCCCTCTCGAGGGTGGCCATTATGTATATTTTTCCTTGTATCAGAGACTGCAATTTAAACTATTTGCACAACTTTTCTGAGACATATAGACTACTACAGTTTCGGTGAATGTTGAAGTGAATTTTCATTTCATAAATTACAATGTTTTCAGTTAAAAATAATGGGTTCTTCTGGTATTCAATTCTTTCTCTCTTTTTTTTTAATTAGCAGTATGAATTTCCTTCTATTTTTTCGTTTATTTGCAAAAAAAAAAAAAAAGTTTATGATCTCTACATGGAATCAAGTTCTCTACCCAGCCCTCGACTGCTTTTGCACAGAGATGATCTTCATGACCTCATCCTTCAACTGGGGACCCAACATGGCCTCCACAATCTTGTGCTACTTAACCGCCAAAGAGAAGAGATAGATTTGCTTGAGAAAACATATTTTTCCTTTTATTTACCAAGAAATTAGTGTATTCCTGGAATGGAGATTTTGAGAACCTTCCACAAATCAGGTGTCAAAAATCCATAAGTCCTTAATAATAAATATACATTCAAAAGTTTCCTTGACAAAATTTCTTAGAGTTTTGGTAGACTCTCGATTTCTGGGACAAAAACCGATTTTTAGAGACCAATTTTGGTGGCACGAAATCCGAGGAAATCTAGACTATTTGGCTACAGTGTTGACCACATATTTGACTTCATGTTTGACCAGTGCATTGACCAGGTTTGACTAATAATTTCAGGATTGGTTGACTGAGAATTTCAGGACTGTTTGACCAAGTTTGACTGAGAATTTCAAAATAAATCCCCGAATGGTCAAAATGCCCTAGAAAGTTCATTTTGGAAGTCTTCCACGATGAAATGGATCTAATCATGATGGAACTCCACTAGCCATTTAGCTTTCCGAATAAAATTATATGTGTGTTTATTATCAGCATCAATCACTGCTTAGCCATTTCATGGACCACATTCCTCTATGGATGATCATCAAGGCTTGGATGCAGGAGGTAGGGGAGTCTCAGATGGCTTTGGAAAACTACCGGTAGCGTGACCATGGGCTTATTTTTTGTTTTGTTTTTTTAATAAAGTTGCCTTTGATGAAAGTCTTTGCAGCAGTCATCGGTACATATAAACACCTTAGTTGGATTCTCCTGGTGGTATGAGAAACACTCACCAAAGAGAAATGCACAACTATGTTTCCTTGTGTGCATCAAGTTCCCTGAGATAGCCATGCAATATTGGCATTTCCACAAACATATTTCTTATTGTCTCACTCACTTTATCTATCATAGGCCTGAGAAATTTTACAACCCTTAGGGTCTAGAAAAGCATGTCTGAAGTTTAACTTGTCCAAAGACCTTAAAGAATAAGTTCTAATTGGGGTTGGAAAAATAATTTTTATATAACTTGTAAGGAACCTCTCTCCTTAGAGCCTATGGGAGGAAAAATTGCTTCCATCCAAATAAAACGTAAATGTTATCAAAGAATAAGGGAATCTATAATACAATGCCTCCAGAATATCATTTTAAATGAAGCACTTCAAGTCAGGGTGGCCACACTCGGTAATCATCTGAAATTTGTCAAGAATCAAAGTGCCAAAGGGACACAATTGCAGGGCCATCATCCACTGGCTTAAAATACGTGATAGGCCTACAAAAGGATTTTTTTGGGGCCCTATATTCAAAAGAATGCTTGAAAAGAGAATCTCCACTATCAAATCAACCAAGGGTAGGCTTAAAAGATGAAATTGAGAAACAATTTACTTCTCAGTTCTCTCTACGAAAGAATTTTCAATTGAAAATACTAAGTGAGGAACATCAATGCAACCTTGTCTTGGAGTCATCTCACAAACTTTATAAAGCACAAAGAATACTGTGTGACTAGTCATTGAATTTGGGTAAGCTAGCTGCTACCCTCTCAAACATGAACAATGATGATGGTAAGTCCTGGGATTAGACAGATTCCAGAGTTAATTTTATAAAGCTACCAAGTATTTTTTCAATCCAGACATTTTTCAGAGGTTTACAAAGAATCCATCACAAAGCAATCGTTGAGAACCAACTTAAACAAAGGTATTAACAAGTTTATACCCAAGGTCAATGATTCCAAAGTGACGATGAGCTGGAAGCCTATGACTCTGTTGAATGACTCATGTAATAGTATTACCAAAGCTCAGCACTCATAATCAAGCATATTCTCATGATTATTATCAAACCTAGGTAGACTTTTTTCATTAAAGGTCAATTCATCATAGATAATGTTATTGCAGCCTATAAGGGCATGGAATGGCCCAGTAATTGAAAGCAAGGCATGTAATCTAGATGCAGAAATTCAAACGATCCATAGGAAATCTACAATGATAATGCGACATTTATGTCTTTGGAGTTCAAAGTTTGAAGCCAAATCACATGTAAAAAATATCTTGGAACATGTTAAAGAGTTTTTGAAAATCTGAGTAATTATCAGAAGGCCAAATGTGTACAGTAAGTCATCTGTTCTGGTCTTCAGTGTTTAATTATTTTCATTTCTGAAATAAGAGACCTGGTTATGGAATCCTATGCACTTTGTGTATCACCTTCATTAAGTAAACAAAGAGGGAAGACTGTAAACAAATACAAAAATATTATTTTCATTTCTGAAATAGGAGACCTGGTTATGGGATCCTATTATATTTATGCACTTTGTGTATCACCTTCATTAATTAAACAAAAAGGGAAGACTATAAACCAATACAAAAAAATAGCAATCTCTCAATAAAATCTGAAAAAAATACAACCTGAATAATGCATCAACAAAGCTCATTCAATGCAGCAAAAACTTAAAATTGACGGATATCGAATTCAAAAAGGTATGCAACTCCAACTCCATATTGAATCCTAACAAATGTGGATGGGGTTCAAAATTTCTCATGTGGAAAAAATTGCCACTTGGTGGGGGCTTAGGTAATGAAAATTATTGTCGCTGTCATTGCCTCCCAACAGAAAATCCTCTGTTATCTAGTTTCTGCCCTGTGTTCAGCGATGAGGTTTCCATACTAGAGGAATTTCCCCCCTGCACTGATTGCTAGGTCAATGAAATCCCCTTGATGTATGCATCTAGGCATTGTGATTATTATAACTAACAACCCCCGCTGCTAATGCCCTGCTCTTCCCATGGGACCACGTATTACTGGATACCTCGAACTATAGGAGGCCTCGAAATTAATTGTTGGGAACTGTGACTTACTACTAAACCTGCTAAGTTGGTCTTTGTGTACCTTCTCCAGCTTTAAAATCTTGCTAAAACCTCACTATTAGAAGAAAAATTCTGAAGGTTTAATGGTGAAATGGTGTCGAAATCCTGCAAAAGGAAAATGGACGGATAGTTGAGGACGCAAGCTCAAAGCTGTGAATGTGAATGGATTCGAATGGCCTGAACGAATTTCGCAAGTCTTCCACAATAATGAAGCTCGCAAGTTGCCCACTCAGAAAAGCCGAGTAATAATCATTAAGAGGTCTCTGAGTTTGTTTCGTTTTTGTTTTTGCAATTTTATCAAACAAAACAAATTTAAACTCATGGAGGAATTAATGTTTTGGCTCAAAGTTCATGTGAGAAATTAATTTAATTTTTTAATGGATATTTTAATAGGTTTGAAAATCTTAAAATCTGCCTTCCAATTGAATGACTATGATGACATATACAATAAAATGACTATGAATACATATACAATACATACAATAAAAGAGGTATGTAAAAAAAAAAAATTATCATTATTTTTGTTTATTTATATATTAATTTTATTTATTTATATGCTATTGAGTAGTAGAATGAAAACCAAAAGTTAAAAGAAATTTTTAAAAATTATGAATATTTTAAAGATATTGAGAGGTGTTTTGTTATTTAAGCTAACAAAATTGTTCATTATTATGGTAATTTTATGTATTTATTTTAAGCTAACTAACTTGTACCAAGGGAATAAAATATTGGTGAGAAAATATTACCACTTCACTCACTAGTAATCAAGGGCCATTGACTATATGTATGTATTATCTATAGTAATAGTTAAGGAAATAACTATAATAATAAAAAGTGAAAAATTAAGTCAATCGTGTTTTGAAACATGTTTTGTATTGACACCTAAGTTGTTTTAGTACACACATTGTCAGTGATAGGTTAGGGTTGAGATCCACACTTGTGTTTAAGCATAGATATCTACTTGACCATGATGACAAACCATCATGATAATAATCAAGAATTATTAGTACTCACAATGCATTGGATTAACCCCTGCATATTCCACATCATCTAATTTAATCTCACTAAGTTAATAATGTCCTAAGCCAAAACCGTTATTCATAATTGACATGACCTCTACGTGTCTTCCTCCTATACTAGCCAATTTCTCGGTAAATATCCCTATTATATGGTTGGGCTTATATCTCCTGACCTTATGCTATATTGTGCTCAAAGTTATAAGTACCACGATGAATAAAAATAAAGTATCATGCATAGACAAATGCATTCTGAGTATATTGTTTTCGATTAAATATTCTTCTATTTGTTTCACTATAGAAGTAGATATGTCCCTCCAAAGTTGATCAAGTGTCTACTGAAAGAGGGGCCATAGTTTATCCTAATTCATAGAAAAATGTAGTACAATCAACCTTAAGCACGATACTTTAAGTTCAATTGTTTGGAATAACCTTGGAAATATACCCTAAGTAACTACTTGAAACTCCTTAACTTACAAATAAATAACTTAACACAATAAGTAGATTGAAATGTATATGAAATATTTAACAAGTACATAAAATACATACAAATTTATCATTATTCACATCCTCACTCTTTGCTCTAAAATATGTACCCTTTTTAAATGTAGCTCAAATGATCCCTTCACATGCTTCTTCCCACACTTGTAATTTTTTCTACAATCAATACAAAATTTTGTTCTTCTTTTTTGGGGGGTTTATTTAATCTTTCATATTATGTTGTCTCTTTAATTTCCACCATGTTTTGTTTTCTTCAAAATTTTACACCTAAAATAAATGAATCAGTGCAAAACTACGCACCTCAAAAATAACCAAACATTGCACATCTATGAATTATGCACTCGCTGTGAACACGAAGGGCCACCCTATTTATATAACCAACATATATCCATCTTGACTTTGGATATATCATACTTTGAGAAGGAAGTGTGACAAGGTCAATAATTTCAAAAGAAACTACAAGGAATAGAAAAAGAAGAATAAGAGGGAAAATAATTATTTTGATGCCACGTCTAAAAAAGTATTCTTACAATGACGAAGAATATTCCTTTATTGTAGCTCTAACAACTCCTAAGACAAAGTATGTGAATAATATACTCAATATCTTCCTTCCATATGACATCCCATTGGGAATGGTTTTTAGTGTACGATAACTATTTATGGTGAGATTGTATAACTTGATGATGACTATTGAAAATTGTAAAAAATAAAATAAATTGTCTATTCTTTTCACTAGTTGATTTATTGTTGTTTATATTCTGTTGTGAAAGGTAGTTTGTTGTGCCATTTGGATTGGTAGTGTTAGAGATTCTAAGACACTAGTAATATCATAATGAATATGATTCCCCCTAAAATCTTTAACATTTTGTGCTTTACTTAATAGGAATTATTATATCTTTCTCAAACAAGAACTTCTTGCCAAAAAAGATGGAATATGTTAGGACATTAGACAATAATAGACCAAATTTGGAAACATCCCTTTAACTTTGAGTCTATCATAGAGCCAACATACAATTATGGGAAATAATTTTCTACCATTTGTGAAATATGGTAGATAAGTTAAATTAGGGTTTAATGACTGGTAGATAAGTTAAATAATTGTCTCGTAATCTATTTTGCAAGGAGAGGATTTCCCTACTCATCCAGCTCACATTTTCTTCTGTGGCAGCAGTAAAAGCAGTGCTGACTGATGCTATCATCACTGAATTGGTCCTAGTGTCCAATATTATATCCTTTTCCGATGTGGTTGTGAATGGCACGATAGTGTTCCATGCTAGGCATCTGCTTTTTGCCTGCCTAATTTTGAAAGTGAATTGATCATAAGTGGGTCTCGTCATATTGAAAACTTCCTCCTCCTGTCCTTCATAGGTACCTGGTTTTGAGAGTGCAAAACGTGTGTTAATTACAGGTATTTCGATGGGCGGCAGCTCTGTCTCTACCCCTGTTACTGGAGGAGGTGTCTCGGTGTCTTTTGATCTTTGATCCTCTTCCTCTTTTCTCTTTTGTTCTTCTTCTTCTTTCAATAGCTGCTCTGCCTCTGCCTTATCTTGTTCCACCTTTTGCCTACGCTCCGTTTCTACTTTTGTTTCCTCTTCTTCCTTCCTTCTTCGTTCAACTTCTGCTATTGTTTTGTCTTCTTCCTTCCTTTTGCGTTCGACCTCCACCTGATCTAATTCCTTCTTGAGTTGTCGTTCAACTTCTGCTTTTGCCTCCTGCTCTTCCTTTCTTCTCCGAGCATCCTCCGCCTGTTTCTTTCTCTGTTATGCCTTTAGGTGTTTCTTGTGCTTATCTTCATCCTCTTTCGCCTTCTTTTCAACTTCTCACTAAGCTTCTGCTTATTTTTATTTCTGTTGGACAGAAGAGCTATGACCTGTGTTAGTTCGGGGCTTCTTGGCCTAGGAAGACGAGGCTCCTCCCAACTCGCAGATTCTATCCTCCAGAGTCTGACCATCTTGATCCTCCTGATCGGTTAATGATTATGGGGTGAGTTCCCTATCATTTTTATACCATTTTCTTTACGCATCCTCAGCTGGGCGTTCAGTATGTTGGTAGCTCCATTCAAACTTGGCCCGTTTGCAGTGGTCAGGGACTATCCTCTCAGGATCGTATGTCTGGTAATCCAAAGGCCCCAGGTAGAATATTTTGATTTGTTCAGCCTCTGCCTCCACCTCTCTGGAATCCTTAACTGTATAAGCACCAATGGTGAGCGGCAGTGTCGGCCACGACTTTTTCTTACCTTTAGTAAGAACCTTTGAGAAGCCGAAAGTCATCTGATAACATACTTATTGAAGTAGCATCTTGTCAGTGATGAATCGGGGTAGAGCATGGGGAGTCTTGAATGAATCGAAGACTCGGATGAAGGTGCCTTCTGCAAATGGAAACCAATGTGCTACCTTGAATATCGTTTCCATGGCTTGCCAGGACATGCATGGGGTATCCTGACCGAACAATTTCTTGTAGAGTGTAGGGATGAAAACGTGTGTGATTGACTCTATATCCTGCTTGTATTTGGAGTCCCAGAATACCTGCAACCCCTTGTGAATTGGGCATGCTCGATCCTGATCTCAGTTGTGAACCCATCCCTCAAAATAGAACGTGGAACAAACTGCATCCAATAGATAAGAGGCCATGTAGAATTCAGACGAGTATCCCTCCTTTGGTGCTAGTGCTGCAGATATGTTTGTTTTGAGGGCCGTTATTAGTAAGTTGGAACAATTGAAACGAGCGCCATATACAGTGATAAAGTGCATCAGGGATACCCAAGAAACATTGAACGTGGTGGCATCGGGACAACCATACATTCTACAAAGCATAACTGTCACCAACTTATAGACCTTTATGAGGCCTGCCACTTGATACTCCCAATCCTTCTTAATTTTGAACTTCTCAGGTTCTTCCCACCATCCTCTTAGGGTGCCTGTTATGGGAGACGAATGGGTGGTAGCCCATTCCTCTGTGAATTTTTGTTCCCGTTCTAGAAGTGCGTCTGAAAGCAAATGTTCCCCACATTTCTGAATGCGATTTTGAGCCAATCAGGCTTAGCCACTAGTACTTGAATTATACCACGAAAACCCATCCAACGAAGACATTTCGACCACGATACGGCAGGATCCCATAGGAGGATAGTTGTCTTTGTCGGAAGCTCTTGTTCAAATTTACGAAGTCTACGCACAATGCTAAATTGTGTATTATGTAGTCACAGTGCCCAAATTTGACCCTTGAGCTCAAGAACTACGTAATTTATGCCCCCAATCGGCCTTAAATGTGCATTGCGCAGTGTGAAGCCTCACGCTTCGACGACACCTTGAGTTTTGTGTATAAAATTTTGACAAACAACGGGGGCTAAAATGACAGGCAACCAGTACATTTCCCACGAAAACACATCATCCTTGAAGCCTCCTTGTGCCTTTGTCCTTTGTCCTAAAATCCTCTGTTGATTTCCATTATAAACCTCCTCTATTTGTGAATAAATACTAAAGGCCTCCTTTTCCCTCTTATTTCATTCCTCTAAGCCTTTGTTTTCATCCCTCTTTCCTTCCCCTTCTATTTCCCTTTTTACCCTCAAATCCTCCCACAATCCTCCAAATCCTACCTCTTGTTTGGTTTAATTCACCCTTTATCCCTCTATCGTTACCTTCTTTAGTCTATTCATTAAAAATGGGCCAAAACCCACCTTTTAATTTTATAATAAGAACTAGCCCCTTTCTGTAACCCCTCAGCCACTTCCCCATACGCCCCAATGCTAAGGCAGAAGCACTTACGTTTTGAGCACCGAAATCGTAATCAGTGTCGGGCGGGCACACATTTCCTGTTACAGAAAAACCCCAATGCGATTGGCGTGGGTCTATAAGACCCGCGAGCGCGTCCCCATGATACGTAGGTTTTGTGAGATCCCCGATCGGTTCATCGCAAAATTTGTGATATGATTGATCGCATCGCATGTCCACCTCCAGATCGCTTCGACCTCTCGCTTAATCGCACCATCGCTCACCGGTGTAGATCGCAACTCCTCTCCCGTCCACTCGATTGCACTTCCCTCATTCGCACTTTCCCTCCAATCACTTTTCCCCCTCGATTGATCGCATCGCGCATTCTCCCGTGCGATTGCGATTACTCCCCACTCCCGATCTCGATTGCGATTGACCCGCTAGAATTGCATAGTACCATACTTCCGCCTTTTCATATAATATAAGGCCCTTCCGCTGTAAATTGTAAATTTGTATTGTTTTTCATTTTTACACGGGGTTTCCCCCGAAATCGCATCGAGGAGGCTTTGCGCTTACCACTCCGCCCTCCCGACTCCGATTTCCGATTGTGATTCATACCTTTGGGTCCCACCATACGATTCCCACATATTTATAACAAAACCCCTTTTCCTTTGTAAATTTTAAAATTCATTCATTTTACTATTACAAAGTCTTTCGATCTCAATCGCAATCGCAAACTTCTACTGCCACTCCTCGCTCATTAGACAACGATCCTCCAGACATCCCCGCCGTTGGTCTCACATAGATCACGGCGGTCTGATCCTGAGTGCTCTCCCTCCGCCACTGATCGGAGTCCCCACATCCATGAAACAAAACTTCATCGTTTTCGTTTTTTCCTTTGTAATTCGCTCAGCGTCTTTGGGATTTTACACTAATAGCCATTTCTTCATACCTTCATTATTTTCACTGATCTCAAGCATTCCTTCGGGCCTCTACATCATTCCCCGCAACCACTACCCGGAGTTTTGTAGGTCTATTTTATTATGCAGGCAACCTGAGAGATGGCCATTTCGACATTTGCCAACGGACCGGCGAAGAGATTCAAATGGGGTTAATACCTAATATTGATGCCAATTAACGTTCCAACCCTGCATTCGGAGAGAAAGGACACAATTGAGGACCGAGCACACAAAACAAGTTGTATCTATGTTTAATGTCATGCGAGCTACTTAGTTTCTCCAAGGACACCTCCTACGAATTCTCCATGTCTCCTCGGGCTTGAAATGGTTAATTTCATTGACGAGAAGATCCTTAAAGGCTGATTAGGACTATAGTTATGGGAGTATGGAGAGGTCACGAACTTGCACAGTTCACCAGTTCCGGAAGGTTAGCGTGAAACAGCTAAGACGACTTCATGAAATACTTGGGAGTCAACCTTGGCAGCCAGTCTCCCGAGACCATACCAAAGTACTTCTGGCAGTCAGTGCCATTCGCCGAGTGGGCACCCAGACTCCTTCTCCACTCTATCTTAATGGATCCATTGTATCTACTCCTACTATTATTCATTCTCATATAAAATTCCCGAGGCATATTATGGAGTTGTTGTTCGGCTATTGCCGTTGCTATTAGAGGGATTCATTTTTAACATTGGCTTGATCTTGGGAGGGAGTAGTAGAGTAGTTGTTATGTAGTAAATTTGGGAGGAGAAGTCACAGGAATTTGTAACAAACTATTGAGCTCAAAGTATGTATTTGGTTTTGCATCATTAATCAAGCGAGTTTTTCACAAGATCACAGTCTATTACTATTGGTGATATTTTTCTAGCACCGTTAATTACATTTTCATACTATTTCATTTTACGCTGGCTTGCATTAGAAATATGGCAAAGTTTACCCTTGTTAGGTACCTTATGTCTCTGCTCTCCTTGCCTTTAATGTTTTTGTTGATTATGAATCTAAAGTAAATTGAGTAAATTTAACCCGATTAATTGGTTCCATATATTTTAGCTTGATTATGAATTTGGAGTTTTCTGCTTGGATATTCTTCTTTACAAATTGTCAAAGCATCGAAGGTTCAAGTCCTTCTCTGATCTATGGAACTCGGCTCATTAAAATTATCTCTATTTTCCCCTTGGAAGCATGCTAAAGGCGACTGGAGTTAAATGACCTC
Organism: Pinus albicaulis; assembly: GCA_034641835.2. Lineage (NCBI taxonomy): Eukaryota > Viridiplantae > Streptophyta > Pinopsida > Pinales > Pinaceae > Pinus > Pinus albicaulis. The sequence continues at coordinate 646,696,946 of CM076569.1, read as the reverse complement.
GGGTCCGATCTATAAGTGCCCTTTGTCCCTCCTTTGAGATTTTCCTCATGGTATTCCCAGCGAGGTCTGGAGCTAAATGACCTCGGCTGATATATGGTAATTAGGTTGCTTTCCTTCTTCCACTTTCTTTCCTTAATGTTTCATTCCACCATCTAATCTAAAAGATCCTTTAGTGTATATGAATTGCCCTCTGAAAGCCTTGGCTAGTTGTTGCAAGTAATTATCCTTTCATGACTCCATAGCCCAATGGATGGCACATTCCTCACCTACCCTCTTAAATTTGAAACATCTTGCTATTTTCTCATGATCTATGATCTCTGACCAACCCGGCCAAACCAACCAACCAAAATCATTTTAAAACCCTCCCTTTGTGCTCCACCAACTAGCCTAACACCTCATCTTGAGCTTTCAAAGGGATATCATTCTTTGTTTCATTGGAGAGATCCCTCTCTAAGTCCAGAAGGAGCTAGATCCTAGGGCCCCAAAGCGGTTACGATGTTGGCTCATCTTTTGGTCTTGCCAATTCAGCCCAAAACATGGGAACCCCAACATAATGGTGACTTCAGGTTTGGGGAAGTTGAGTGCATTTCATCTTAAACATTCTTAGGCACTCAAAAGACCCAAGATCTGCAGTTAGATTGGCATTCAATTGCTGATGGTAAGACATCATTTGCTTCAAGCCAGTAAAATTCATCCACTGGTGACTCCACACTCCACATGATCAAAGACACGATGACTCCACTCGTGGAGGACTCTTGGCAGTTGAAAAGAGCGGTATCCTTCTTTGCAAAGCATCCATCCGGACATGGACGGAGATACAAAGTATGATGCTGTATGATCAATTAAATCGTAACGAAATGTTTGGTAAGTCTTGGAAATGTACATGGCTAATCTGAATGCAAGTGATGATTATTTAGAACTTACCCATGCCTCTTCTAGAACAAGAACGGACTCAAGACCGATAATGAGCAAAGTGTATGATGCTCAAGAATATATAAGAAGAACGAAGAGGAAAGGGATCAATTTCCGGTGCATACCTACGTCTTGGAGTTGCAACGACTAGAGAATATCGGGACCTAGTAGCGAAGCTAATAGAGGCCCTGGAAACAAGGGACCACATACAAGAGGCATAATCGATGTGGAAAGACAAGGCTCAGAAAACATCCGCCTCAATCAGCTAACACAAGAGAAAGAGAATCGATGTTCCTTTGTCCATGAGGAGAAACCCCTCTTTTGACGGAAAAGGGAGATTGATCAGATAGTAAAAAAAGCGGTCCACCTCATAAATATTTTATGGAACACATGCTCCTTCTCAGTCATCTCTGAAGAGGTTGTGTCTGAATCTAGAAGACTCATACGTGGGTCAAGGGACGAAGAGACACAGCGAAAATCCGGAAGGTGTGATGGGTGACATTACTGAGTTATGATTTTCCTATTTATGATACGTTTGATGATGATTATTTTTCAAGGGAAATGAAGACTAGGACCATCATCCTTAGATTCATGGGAGGAAGATGTCAGGCTAGAAATTCCGAGTAATGAAACTAGTCAACCCTATCTACGACAACGATGGAGAGAGCTAAGACGATATAATAGCGAGATGAAGATTCTTTGAATTTCCTGCAGCTTACCTGATCATCGAAATTTTAGAGATGAGGAGGAAAGCAAGAAGAAGTTCTTGAGCAAGATGAAAATAACGAGCCCTCTCTTGAAAAGAGGAAGCAAAGGAACAAACCCACGCTCAAGAATACATGGATATTTTCATGGGCTTCCGTATACGAGAGAAGAATATCAAACTCCAAGAAGACTCATGCAATATACGATGAGTCCTCCGGTTCAGAGATGAATAAGACCTTTGTACTCCCAGAGAGTCTTCTTTTCCATCAGTGGAAGAAGAAGAAATCCTAGTTAATTTTACACCGGATATTCATAGCTAGGTATCTTTTCATGATCCTTATGCTCATTTCCTATAAACATTTGAAGAAGGATCAAGGGTCTTGTTGAGCAGCATGTTGCAAGCGAGAAGAAATTTTTTTCAAAGGCTGGCGTCATCGAACAAAAAGAGTGGGAGGCACTTTGCCTATCCGGCTGCTCAAGGTGAGCGAAGGACCAACCATGGGATCACTTGATGTGCGGCTACATTGGAAGACAATGTTGTAAGCTAAAATTTGTAAATATTTCAGTTAGAGTAGGGTAGGTAGGAAAGCTCAATCTCTATTTTGTGAGCATGTAGTTAGTTTTAATTTACGCAAAGTCAGTAAGCCAAACGATCTAATCCTGGCGAAGTTTGTTTCATTTTAAATCTTAGAATGTAGAGAAGAGTCTATTTGAATGATTCGATCCTACTTGAATTAGATTAAGTAGAGAAGCTATGAGACCTTGATCTATTCGGCCTCATGGAGTAATGGGAATTACTGTGTTTGTAAGCGTGATGTAAAGGGTCACACTGATGCACTTGAAGAAAAATGTTAGGACTATAGTGTGGGTAGGTAGTTTTGGGAGAATGTTACTTCTAATATGATGTCTTCATGATTTGTGGCAGCTGATCCAAGAAGAAAATGGATGGTTCAAGCGGCGGTATCTGGCCTACACCAAGATCATTTCTGAATTCTTGACTCCTTGAAAGCCATCCCCATGTGGAGCCACTGTTAGCCCCTATAAATTTTTGACAAGCAAACAAGGGGCTAAAATGTTGTTGAGCCTTCAAAGTACATTTCCCTGAAAAAACATCATCCTTGAAGCCTCCTTGTGCCTTTTGTCCTTTGATAAAATCCCCTCTTGCTGATTTCCATTAAAACCTCGTTTGTGAATAGAGCCCAAGGCCTCCTTTTCCCTCTTATTCATTCCCTCTAAGCCTTTTTTTTTCATCCTCTTTCCTTCCCCTTCTATTTCCCTTTTTACCCTCCAGATCCTCCCACAATCCCCTCCAAATCCTACCCATACCCCTTGTTTGGTTTTAATTCACCCTTTATCCCTCTATCGTTACCTTCTTTAGTCTCAAAATTCATTAAAATGGGCCAAAACCCACCTTTAACTTTATAGCTAGGGCTTAGCCCCCATAAACCCCTCAACCACTTCCCCATCGCCCCAATGCTAAGACCAAGTGCTTAAGTTTTGGCATGTCATAATCCGAGTGTCGGACGGCGCATTTCCTTTGTTACAACGAAAAACCGATGCGATTAGGCGTGAGTATATAAGACTGTGACACGTTTTACCTGGATTGATATTTTGTTTAGATCGGACGGATAGTGCTATTGCACCCCTAACTGGTCATATCACCCAACTATTATGTAAGTCCCGATCGGTTCATCTCAAATTTGCGATGCGATTGATCGCATCACATGTCCACCTCCGATCCTTTCCGACCTCAGATCCGCCTAATCGCACCATCGCTCACGATTGACCCAATCACGAAGCTCCCCTCCGTCACTCGTCGCACTCCCCTCTAATCGCTTTTCCCCTCAGATTGATACGCATTGCACATTCTCGATTGCGGTGCGATGCCTTCCCGATCTCGGTGCGATTGACCCGCCTTCCCACCGTACCATACTTCCACCTTTTCATATAATATAAGGCCCTTCCTTTGTAAATTTGTATTGTTTTCATTTTTACCTGAGTTTTCCTATCACATCGGAGGTCTTGCGCTTACCCTCCACCTACTCCCAACTCCGATTTCCGATTAGATTCATACCTTTGGGTCCCACCATATGATTCCCCCGCCATTCATAACAAAAACATTTTCCTTTGTAAAGTTTAAATTCATTCATTTTACTATTACAAAGGCTTTTCCTCAAATCGCAATCGCAAACACGCACTTGCCACTCCTCCCTCCTTGACGAGCGATCCTCCGATTTCATCCCCGTCGTTGGTCTCACATAAGATCCGACGGTCTGATCCTGCGCCCTCCACATGACCGGGTCCCACAAGTGGCTCACCGCTTCATCGTTTTTTCTTGTTTTCCTTTGTAATTCGCTCAGCGATGATCTTTGGCTTTGCACTAGCCATTTCTTACGCCACCCTTCATTATTTTCAACGTCCTCCATTGTTCATACCGTTCCTCCGGGCCTGCGGCATTTGCCTATTTTTGCCACCCTTTGCTCGGGTTTGTAACGGGTCTATTTTATTATGCGACGGCACGAGATGTATTTCATCATTTTTCGAGCGGACCAACGAAGAGATTCAAATGGGGTTAATACCTAATATTGATGTATTGCGTTTAGCAGCATTGAGAGAAGGATGCGACCGGAGCACACGAAAGTTGTATCTATGTTTAATTTCATGCGTCGTTTTCCAAAGGACACCTCCTACGAAGTCTCCATGTCTCCTCGGACCCGGAAATGGTTAGTGCCTTGTGAAGATCCTTAAGTATCGGGACTATAGTTATAGAATGGAAGACCACAAACTTGCACCTAGTTCACCGAGTTAAGGTAACGTAGAGTTCCAAACAACCGGATGACTTCACGAAACGAGTGAATCTTGGCTGACGAGTCTCCGAGACCATACCAAAGTACCTGGCCGATGTAGATTGCCATTCATGGGCATGAACTCTTTCTCCACTCTATCTTAATGGATCCATTTAGTATCTACTCTTGCTATTATTCATTCTCATAAATTCAGGAGCATATTGTAAATGTTGTTGTTGACATTTGTTACCGTTCTTTGTTAAATTCATTTTGGTATTAGCATAGTATTGGGAGGAAATTAGTAGAGTAGTTGTTATGTAGTAAATTTGGGAGAAGTACGAGGACTGTAGCAGCCATTAGACTCAGTATTATTTGGTTTTGCATAATTAATCAAAGCAGTTTTCACGGGATCTGGTCTATTACTATTAGTGATGTTTTTCTAACACGTTAATTACATTTTCATCTTGTTTCATTTTCTGCGCTTGTCGAAGCTGTAATAGGATTTACCCTTGTTAGGTATATGTCTCGATCTCCTTGCCTTTAATGTTTTCTACCGATTGTGAATCTAAGAGTAAATTCGATAGAATTGCTTAGGTGTAGTGGTTCCATATCTTTGCTAGGCGATGTATGAATTTGGAGTTTTACTTGCTTGGATGTGCTAGTTTGTCAAGAATCGAAGGTTCAAAGTCCTTCTCTAATCTATAGACCACTGGCTCTCTTAAACATCTCTATTTTCCTTAGAGCATGCTAAAAGTGACATGGAGTTAAATGACCTCTGGTTCGATCTATAAAGAGTTTGCCCCTTTGTCCCTCCTTTGAAGTTTCCTACGAGTATGTCCAAAGCGGTCCTGGAGCTAAATGACCTCGACCCCGATCTATAGACGAAATTGGGTTGCTTTCCTTCTTCCACTTTCTTTCCTTAAATGTTTCATTCCACCATCTAATCTAAAAGATCCTTCAGTGTAGATGACTTGCCCTCATTTGCAAGTAATTCTCCTTTCATGACTCCATAGCCCAATGGATGGCACGTACCTACTTACCTCTTACGCTAAAACATCCTACTATTTTGCTCCTTTCTTTCCATTACTTTCTCAGTCTATGATCTCATGACCAACCCAGCAACCAACCAACCAAATCATTTTAAAACCCTCCTTTGTGCTTCATAACTAGCCTAACACCTCATCTTGAGCTTTCAAAGAGATATCATTCTTTGTTTCATTGGGAGAGATCCCTCTCGGTCTAGGAAGACCGTCCCTAGGGCCCCAAAGTGGTTACGATCATCTTTTGGTCTTGCCAATCTGGCCAAAACATGGGAACCCCAACAAGTTGCGCATTTGCACAATCCATTAGATTTTCCTCCCTCGAGGTAAACGTGGGAAAATTCAAGCCTCAAGCCCAAGCCCTTGAAACCCTCAGCTATGCAATCTCCCAATTTGTTCTCCTTCGAATTTCACATTGGGCACCTCTAGGCCTCAGCCCTCAAACTTCAGCTCTAAGAGCTCCTCAAATTTTTTTTGTCATGGATAAGTTCCAGTACTTGGGATAAGAGCGAGGGAGAAAGAAACAATATTGTATTGAAGAGTTTAAATCCCCACTCATATCATTAACAAAAAGCATACACGGGGCTGAAACTTTTCTTGGAGAGCCAAAATTCTTATTACTCAGTTATAGATAATTCTCATAAACTCAGTTGTGAAACGGAGTCTACGTTGTGAAACGAGTCTTTGGAAAAAGGCTAAAAGTAGTGGGAAGAAACATTATTGGTTTTTTTCTCTTCAGAAAAAAGTGAAGCCTAAAAAACATTTCATTTTAGAATGCAAAGCCTTCAAAGACAACACGAAAGTTATGCGAATACTATGACAACTATCTCTTTGGGATAATTTATTCACGAGGGGTTTGTCAGAGTTAGGAGTGTTTATTGTGAGTTTCACATGAAAATGGATGAATAAGGATAGTAAAGCAATTTTTCTCATAAGCTATCTTTAACCTCTTTAAATTTAAATTAATAAACTATCTTTAACCTCTTTAACATTAAAATTATTTCTTTATTTCTTTTTAATTTACAACATTTTTACTCACCCTCGTCATTAACAACCAACCCTATTTTCCCTTTAAATGGGGAAATAAGAAAGCCTTAATCTGAACACGTAGAATAGGTTGATTTTCCATCTTATTCTTATATTGACCTTTTTCTGGAATCTTATAACTTAAACACTCCAACTTCTCGACATTGAGGCTCTTCTTCATCATTTAGATTCACACCCACATGGAACAAAATGTGAAAACACGCAACATGATTAAAGCGAGCTTTTCAACTATGAGGTTTATCTTCGTGACATTATTCTCGTCGTCCCTTCTGGTATCCCCGAGCAGTGTCCTTTGGGATTACAACGTGGTACAACGTATTGACATGAGCGAACACGTGCATGTTAGTCTAGAAATTGAAGGCGTCATTATAGCTCGGCAAGTACCATTTGCGGTCAAATTCAGTCCATGATATTACATAATATATGTAAATAAACACATAATTTTCATGCGGCCTGTGCTGTACATTCAATAGGTTTTTGAAATACTTGATGTGGAGCTCCTACACTTTGGGGTCCGGGTTCCTGGCTCATCGACTCTATTCTGAATTCGGTTCGTAGCGGAGAAGACTATTCGGTTAACAATTTAAGTCTTAGAGGAATTGATGTTATTAAAGAAGAGAAATTGCAAATAGAGACGATTTGCCTTGAAAGTCTGTGCGGATATAATCGCATTTGCGGCCTAGAGATAGTGCATAATTTTACTTTTCTTAAAATTATACATAGGAAAAATACCAACGTAATTTAAAGTATAGCATGGGATAACAACAACACTCAATTATTTCTAATGATTGATCGTAGGCATCTCCATCCCTACAACTGGAAGAAAAGGATCGTACACTAGCTTCAATATAGAAATCTACCACCCCTACCTTCAATGCTAACCCATATAACTCGGATATTTGTAGCCAAAGGTCTATCCCCTGGTGACGAGATGGTTAATTTCTATGTATTTTTCTGAGACTCGCAACTCATCAATGTGTCAATTCTTATAGATGACAATAATGGTTGAGAAAACCATGATTATAATCATGTTTGTGTTGTTTGGGCGAATGCAGGAGCACACACAATTGGTGTCTCTCACTATACTTCATTCATCAACAAGCTCTACAATTTCAATGGCACGAATACGATGGACATGTCCTTTGATCCAACGTATGCTCAGATACTGAAGTAGAGTTGTCCCCAAGGCAGCCCCATTAACGTCAACACAACTGTGGTCATGGATCCTCAAACGCCACTGATCCTTACAACTTGTATTACAACAACGTTATAGCTAACGGTGGTCTATTTACATCGGATACAACTCCGCGTATAGATCCAAACACCAAATCTAGTGTGAGCACGCAAAATTAGGCCTTAACTTGGTCGGATGGCAAAAAAAAAATATTACCGCAATTATAAAAATGGGAGATATTAGTGTATTAACTTACAACTAACTAGGACATATTAATGTTTTGAGTAGTCCGCGTCAACTGCAGGGTTGCCAACAATTAAAACATATTGGAAATTTAGTTTTCCTTGGCTTCAAATTTAGAAGATTTTCACTTCTCAACTATTAAACTAGCACAACAAGCAACATAGAAGTTGGTGCAACCTATTGAAAATGCAGACACATATGTCCAATATATATTGTATATGAATGACGTAATTTATAGGAAAAAAATTATATTTTAAATACAAAATATATTTAGCATAAAATTGTTGTTTTAAATAAAAAAAAAAATTGTTATGTTATTTTATTAATTTGATTTTTTTTTTAAATTAATTTTGTTATACATTATATTAAAATATTGATTTTTTTCATTGTCTATTTTATGCTACATTTCCCTCCATTTTTTCATGGGGCATTCTTCCCTCCATTTTTATATAGTATTTATTTTCATTAAAATATCTTTACACCTTAATCGCACTTCCCTCCATTTTTATATAATATTCTTCACTCTATTTTTATATAATAAGATACACCTTAGTAAATGTCAGTGTTTATTTTTTCCCTCATAATTCACACTCATAGTAGAATACATTGAGAAACGGAACGTTCATGTGAAGTGAAATCTTTCCGTGTGCAGCAACATTGGCACAGCCCATAAAGTCTTCGAGAACTCGTTCCAAAAATTTTTACGTGACTAAAAACATAAGTAATCGAAATCGCAACCTCTATGCCTGCTTGCGTATGATTAAGAGGATAAACGGTAGAAGACCAGGGGTGGTGGCAAAGGCGAAGGGCTAAAATCTGAAAACATGGCACCGAATTTGTTTTCAAAATAGAAATTCTTCTCTTAAATTTCAAGCAATTCAGTAAATAAATGAGCTTCTAAATGACGACAAAGCTCAGTTTTTGTATGCAAAATTCTTGATCTGCCATGGCTCCATCCTCGAATGAATTTGTCTTGGATTCTTTCATTGAACAACAGAGCAGCGACGACGATGTGAGAAATTTTTAGGGGCTCAATCGTAGCCTTGAAGATATCCTGATGACGAGACTACAAAACATTTTCTCTTCAGAAACCATATTTTCACACATCAAAGGCAGGAAAACGATGAAAACAACGTGGAATGGGCCGAGAAAGGTTCAAAGAAACTGGAGAAAGTCGAAGAACATTCAAGTTCATTTTCAATTATAGACAGATTGAAAATTGGATATGAGAAATGTAATTCTTATGACCTGGATGCGTCTAATTCGAACTTAGAGGAAAAAGGCAAGCCCTTGCATTCGATGGAAAGAATGGAAAACAAAGATCAAAAAAATATAGTTTCCACTGATTCATGTAATCAAATTTATAGGAAAGGGGCAAGCCCTTGCATTCAATAGATAATGGATTTCACAAAACTGAAATTTCCAACAAAGTTTGGTCGGATTGAGAATTGGCTGAATTGAGGCTTAGTTTGAGCATGAAGAAGTCTGCATTCTTGGATTTTCTTCGTGTAGCCTTAGGCATTTGCTTCTTAAAAATCAAAAGGACCATTGATGATGTTGAAGATGAAAAAAGGGGAAAAAATGGAACATGGCCGACAATTCGGAAGGAAAAAGTATGGCAAAAAGGTCCGAGACTCTCTTGAGCCATTGGACTTGGGCGAAGAACTTGAAAAGAGAGATGCATATTTTGGATTGCAATCGGGAAGAGGGAGCTGACAGCCACAATGACCGATGAAATTTGAGGGTATCACGACGAGGGACCATCCAGCAATAGGTCATTTACAAATTGATTACATGAGCTATCTTTCATGAGGCACTTGCATCACAAATGTTCGGGAGGATCATGGTTCTCCACAAGCTCTAGCCGTGCATATGAATTATATATACTTTGTAGGTATGCTGTCCAAAGGATACGCAGTCCTTGTTAATCCAAAAAAATATTATTCTCGTAGTGGGCTTGTTGCGCATGGATGCCAAGGTTCTTGTACTTTATCTCTTCGAACCTAACTTTTTGCATGTATTCCAGCATTTCCTTATCTTTTAATCCCCTTCGTGATTTGTTATTTTGACAATGTTTACTTTTTTAAGCACGTGAGATGCAATTTCAGCTCTTCGAGACAGAGTTTCCTATTATGAAAAATTGCTTTCTCAAGTTTTGCAATAGACCTTTTTTTTACTAGAGTATCTTCTATAGTGTTCGATTTCTACGTATACGAATGTAAGAATCTACTAAGAGTATCTTCTATAGCGTTCAATTCTCTGTACTACGACTGTAAGAATCGTGGAGAAAAGAGCATACATCCTTTTTAATATTTTGAAAACAGGGGACAATATTGATCTATCCATCCTGTATAATATATCTATTCTATTAATCCTTATCAAGTAGATGTATATGGTTTTCACTCTACAATTTTTTGACAAAAAAATATGAAGAATAGGTCGGATGCAATCATTTATCTTATAGCATTCAATACTATCTTATGTTGTGGATAAGGAAGTGATATTTGTTGATAGTAAGGAACCATCCTTGCATTTATTCTGTCCCCAATACCATAAAACACACCTCTTATGTCCCTTTCTGCTCTTGTTTTGGAGTATTTCACAAGTCATTTTTTATTCCTTATGGCCACCCACATGGAAATTATTTTTTCCATAGTGGTTTCCACCATAAGGACTTATAATTTTGACTATTGAGCCTCATTGGAAAACATTGTTTTGTACCCTAATTTGGAAATATATTTATCCACTGAAGGATTTTTAGATCATACTATTTCATCTGCTTCCTTTCTGATTCTTACATTACTTCTAATCAAGGCTTCAACTGATCTGCATTGTTCCCTTAAAGTTGTACCATACTGGTTTTGATCCATCATTGTTGCTAGATATCTGTAGTCACAAGACTGACACTTTGGACACCTTAAATAATTCCTTTCATTTAAAAGAGTTAATATTTTGTTTGACAAAGTATAGGTGTTCTCACATCCAAGCCATGGATTAGACTTCAGTCTCATTTGTTCCCCATTACCAATCTTCCATGCTAGCTGCATTGTCTACAAGCGGAAAGAGATTTGCACCTGGGGTCATCCTTCCATATCAAAATTATCAAGAACTGGAATCGACAAAGACTCTATGGGGAAAAAGACCGATGCGTTTGAATTGAATTGGGAATAAATCGTGAAAAAATTGGCAAGTACAAAAATTAAAGATATACAAATTTTAAATAAAAAAATATGTATTTTTCATTGATATTCAATAAGGGAATGTCCATACAATGCACACTATCAATGAATGTCCAAAATTTCATAGATTAATAGGTATCTCATATAATATGGGTCCAAACTAAGAACTGAAAGCATCTACTTATAAAGTTTAAGTGAAGATTTAACGATGAATACCATATAGTAAAAGATCTAATATGGAGTTTCTCCCATGTCCTCAACTCTTTGACCCTCAAGGTTTGCAAAGTCCTTAAGGTGAAAAAAGAGGGCTTCTTTGATCGAAGCCAATTCGATGTAGGATATAGCTATTCCAAGTATAGGTCAATAGCCCAATGCTCCAAACCTACCATTATCATGAAACATTAAAATGTGAACTAAACTTTATATCAATTCTTCCAATTCAAGTGTTTAAGCTTTAGATAAAGCTGAGTTGAGTCTTGTGTTTTCTTAATGTCTCACCTTGGATTTTCCTATTGCAAAGTCAAAGAGCAAGGTGGAGCGATAGTGTTATTTAAGTGCTTTTGTGTTAATAACTTAATTTGTTGTGCTTATTGGGATGCATTTTCTCAAACATGCTCCAATTGCACCCACAACTTGAAGCATTGTAGGTATGGCTCAAGATTTGAATGAAAAATATTTTAAGATCTAGCACATCATTGCCAAAATTTTTCCACCATGTAATATTCCAGGTAGAAATAAACATCAATATAAAGCACATAAAAAAAGACATACAACAACTAGAGAGACATCATATGCAATACAGATAATATAGAGAACACTGAGCCATTTTATTAAATACTAAAAGGTGAAATGGGTAAAAAGGTGATCAGAATGATGTCACGTTGGCTTGCAGTAGGCAAGCATAAGAATACTCTCAGAATATAACCCGAAATAATCCCCCAGAGTAAACCCCGTAATTCGGAACCTCCTCCTCTCCAAGAATGCGTCCTCCCCTCTCACCGGTCGCTCCCAAGCGTAGTTTCTCGCAACTCCCTTCGACAAAACGATGGTGAAAAATTCTCACCCCGAGTAGGCACTCTAAGTCCGCGCAGTGCGGAGGTTGGGATCTAAGTGACTTTAGGAAATACTTTTTATCCCTAAGTGTGAGTAAGTGTCCATCTTTACCCAATTTATTTACAACTTAACTTTATTAAAGTAACATAGTCCAAGAAATTAATATTTCCAATTAGCTATTGCTAATTGGGAATGATTACATGTACTCCTCCGCGAAAACATTGCTTGTCCTCAAGCAAGCATACGCAATGATGGATGATGCAGAATCTTCTCACTCTCCCAGTGGCATCCATCATCGGGTAGGTCCTCCATCTTCATCGGATATTCTCTCGATCTGCTCCCTACTGTAGGCATGCCTCTCCCTAGTGTCAATAATGGCCTCTGGCTGTAGCACAAGATGCCCCTCATCATCGGTGGGCGGGAGCTCCTTTGTTGCAGTCACCTGTTGTCCCAGTGGCTTCTTCAGACATGACACATGAAAAATGTTAAGAATCCTGCTACTAGTGGGCAACTCCAACTCATATGCAACCTCTCCAACTCTGCGTGTCACCCTATAAGGTCCATAAAAGCGAGGTTTGAGATTTTCAGGCCCCTTCTACTTCAGCGTGGACTGTCGATATGGCTACAAACATAGGTATACCAAGGCCCCTACCTCGAGCCCCGCCTCTCAACATGTGCCCCTGATATGGCATACAACTACGGTGGTTTTGTGCTATAGCCATGTTATCCGCCCGGAGCTCGCAGTATGTCCCCGACCTCTATTGGATCCAATCCTTGGGCCTAGGGGGCCTTGCTAGCACCACACATCACTTTAGAAAAAGATAAATAATAGATACCCATATAATGCATAGAATGGAGACATACCGATCGACATATCATGACAAGAGCATGCTCTTAAATACTTGTTCCATTTTGCTGAAAATCTTGACGCTTTCAATAAGCATCTATAAGTAATTTGAAAGTAATGATATCCGGTCTACATTTTTTCTTTCTTCATATGAGAAAGAACCTGCTCCATTTTTCAGTGAGCATTCAATGTTTACCATAAGCATCGATCACACCGTTATAAGTATAAATGTTTTCCATTTTTTTCATTTTCTAGTAGATTAACACTCTCCCTCCCGAAAACTACGAGGCAAACTTTAGTGCCGCCTGCTGATCCTCCTTTGCTTTTCGCTTTACTTCACCACCTGCGGATTGTAACTTTGATTAACGGTGAAAATGATAAAGGATGCTCTCTGATTTCCCAACCCATGGCGTTGGCCGGAGCCCGACGCGATGAGTTTAAATTCATCTATGAATATCATAGTCCAAAGCTAAATCGATTATATATATATATATATATATATATATATATATATATATATATATATAGTTGAGTGACGGGCATAAACTCTTGTGTATGAAGAGATCATTATGATGTCTCGGGTATGTAAGAAAACGAACCCTGCTGAAAGCGTGAGGGATGATATTGGTATAGCTTACGTCAGGGATAAAACACGTAATAGATGTCATCGAGATTACATTATTATATGCCTTTAACTCCGGTCTTTTTGTGACTTTCTCGTGCTTTTGTTTTTCGATTGGGTGAGGGTTCATTTTGCTCGGGCTAGTTATTATAACATTAAGGGGACCTCTGGATAAGATCGTCCCACTGTTTTGGGAAATAACTCCCTAAAGGTTTTGGGTCGAGCAACAACTTCACATATTGGGGGCATACCATTCAAGAAGGACTCACTTAACCTATCTTTTTATGCTTTTCGAAAACTTGATATAACAAGTTGCGTAACTTACCCCGAAAGTCCTACGTTTGACGTAGATCCCGTGAGGTGCAAACATCGAAAGACATCTCGTGCTAACGTAACCTGGAAATCAAGAAAGAACGAACACGAAACACTGGTTTTACAACATATATTGTTCCTAGATGTCGGTATAACTCATGTATAATATCATATAAAAAATACTTAATCTTTAATTAATGATATTTACACATATATAAAGAGATATAAACACGTGAATTTTTGGGAACAAGATGTTTCTTCTCATTATAAATGGCATGTACAATAATAGAAAAGTGGAAGATCACTACGAATCCTTCTGAAGTACGACCTTCGAGCGGATTGTCCTCTGGATCCATCCCGGTACCCTCACCTACGCTAGGATATGCTTCCAAGATGTGTGCACACAAGATATCATCTAGGATGATGATCATCTCAAGGAAACAGTTTCTTGAATATACCCTCAGGGAAGTACGGGAATGCACTCTGGAATATCGACTGAAATAGGGCTCCAACAAGTAGCATAATATCTATAATTTTCTCTCTCCCTTAGGCCATACACACATGAGGGGTTTTTATACTCCCTTAAAGTAGTTTCGTAGATTGAAAACTATGCTTGGGCCATGGGGGTGCGGGGTGGTTCGGATGCGAGAATAACGATCACCACGCCTTTCGAAAATAAAGAATTTTATATATTTTTTTAATGATTTAAATGGCATATGCGGAAGAAAGTATATGAATGGGCTCACGTATATACGCAAAAAAATTCTCTAGGCATAATCGCGTATGCTGGGATTTTGCATACCGTGTATGAAGTTGTTCAAGTACTGGGGAAAATTTACCCAAGGCCAAAGAGACAACCATTATTCACATGAGGGTGAAAAATGATGCTATAACACCTACAAACTTATCTTTCTTTGGAATGTGTATTTGTGTAGGGGGGAGGGTACGGCATGGGTAATAATCCGGTTTTTTTATCATGACTTTGCTTTCATGTGAAAAATGCTATGTGTTGGAGAGAGAACACTACTAAAGCTCATTCTTTTCAAAGTGGGTTTACAACTAGATTGGATCACTTCAAGTAAAGTGGGCAGAGTTTTTTGGCATGGGTGGTGGGACGCTCGATTATATCGAGAGCCTTATGACAGGATATGGGTTGTAAATCTTGTCATCATTGGTGGCGCTGTAAGGGGTGTATATGTTGTTGTTATGACATATCGAGCTCCGGGAATGCAGAGATTTGAACTATACTGTGTTTTTGGGGATTTCGAAAATTGGTGGCCGGAATTTGGATGCGGTATGATATTTTAAATTTTCGCGGGGGATTGGTCATACGACCCTCGTTTTTTCACGGGAGATATTTCTTTCCTTGTCATCTAGGGTGATGGACGCTACTACCTTTCGAGCTTGGGCGGACGGAGACGATTCATTACTCTCGACGTACTGAGTGCGCAGTGCTATTAGAGGGGTCTTTTTTAAGGGTTTTTTTGTATTTCTTTCCCTTTCTTGTGTTGATCACCATGACAATGGGTTGGTGGTTTATAGATATGAGTACTTTTAATATAGTCTATCTCGGATCGGGGTGGTTGGATATATTTTATTTTGCAAGTGCATATGTTTAATGATGACATGTTTTTTCATTTTGATACATGATGACCCTAGAGGGGTCTTGTTTGTGGGATAACTAGTCGGGCGGTGTGTGGGAGTTTTGGCCATTTTTCATTTTTTGGGAGGTGGTTGCGAGGTTGACGTGGAGATTGGTCGGGGTTATATGTTTTTTTGGGATGTCGGATCTAGAAATCAGTACATTCGTGAATGTCGACGTGGCATTCTTGGAGCGTGTCTTTTCCGCATGACGTTTGGGGGCGGAGGAGACGCCTTTTAATCCTTGCACTGAGTGGGGTTGGTGAACGGTCGTTTGTTGTCTCTTCACTTTGTCCCGACCCTTTGTAACTCCTCACCACTCGGTCATGGTGTGCCAAAACCCTTTACATTCTCAACGGACAAATCCTACCAAATTACATACGGGTGTGGTAAATCCATTCAAGCCTTTGGAGGATTTTCGATTGTGTGAGTTTTGGTGAACACATTCTTTGGGGAGCGAGTTGCAGGGGTCTCTCAAAGAGGGCGTAGTTGTGCGGTGGAGAAGTAATGTTTGGTCGAGGAGATGACCACCATTGTGCTCAGTGCACTACCTAATGAATTGGTCAACTTTGTATCAAGTATTGGTTAAAATTGGACAACTCAGGGTCCAAAACTCCGAGTGTTCCGATGCTTAGATGAAGATACAAATATGTATTGTTGGGTTCCTCTTTCGGAGAGGTGTAAGATCGATCTAAAATTGATCTTAATCTCGATGAGAAAAAACATTTATTTTGAATTTATTTTTCATACATTTCAAATATGTATGATGTCGACACTCAAGGTTTTACCTCCTCAAAGCAGATGTGTCACACACCTTGGTGATTGATGTAAATAGAGTCAACATTGGAGGAATTTATCACTCATCCTTTCATCCTCACACAACATCTCCTCTTCTTATTTAGTGCGGTAGCTCCTTGAGGCAGTTTCGGTGCACATGGAAAGAAGGACGAAGAGGTGTTGTTTTTCGTTGCTACCGGGTGTTGTTTCCATTGTTGTCGTTGTTGCGGTGTTGTTTCTATTATGCTGGTGTTGTAGCTCGTTGTCCTGGGGTGTTGTTGCCATTATTTGTTTCCGTTGTTGTCAAAATAAGTGTGTGTTGTTGCCGTTGTTGCGGTCATTCTAACTGCTGTTCTGTTGTGTTATTTCCATTCTGTGCGCCATTATTCTTGATGTTGTTGCTATTGCTTCCGGTGTTGTTGCTCGGTGTCTGCCGTTATTGCATGATATTGTTGTCGTATTCTGTCGATGTTGCTTTTCGCCATTGTCGTCGTTAGGGGCAATGTTGAATTTTTTGGGGTTGACTTTGAGTTGACCGTGTGGCAATTTCATTTGAGACTTGCACACATCGTTTGGGTTGGTACGACGAGGATACTTTGTCTTTGGTTGAAGCATCTTGTTGATCGATCATAATGCACCACCACATTTTTCACGTTTTTCGCAGTTTGTCTTCTATAGATCCACTAGTATGTTCTATCAGCATTTTAGTTGATTGTTTATGTTATTGCTGTGGTGAAAAGTAAAGTTGTGCATCAAGCATAGAACATCTACATAAATTTACATGGTATCGTAGAAATATGTAGGTGAAGACAAGCCCTACTTTATAGCAATCATCGAAGAAGAAAATGGGTTCCACAAACATTCATGGCTTCAAGAGGATGCCAGGTTGGTCAGAAGGATGACTTCCATGCTTGGAAGATGATACTGGATCTTCAGTAGCAAGACCAAGATGTCATGTGACTATGTGCAGGGAAACATCCAAGAACCTCTCACTCCAGCTTAACTGCTGCGCTCAAAAAAAGTACAAGTGGAGATAAAAGCAAAGGCGATGATTAGGGAATCCATTCATAAAATTCTAGGTGGCTTCTACATCTGCGAGATGGGCACATCCAAGAGATGTATGATAGAATTGGTCCTCATGTTCTAGAGCACAACAATGAAAAATCAAGTACTATTCTTCGAAGAATCAATTAAAGAATGCGAAGAAGGGCAGGGGATGGTTCTCTGTCCAATCATACTTTCTAAAAGTCGACCAAGATCGGAACAATCAGCAGGGCTATTGGGAAGACTAATATTTGATCTAGAGATGGTACCATGCCGCACTTCGAGGGCTCTCATCCGAATGGCATGTGTTCAACACTACCATTCTAAATAATAATGTGATGCGACTTTGACGAAGTACTTGTCTGAAAGATGCGTTCAAGAAGAATCTAGAATGAAAGGAGTATGGAAATGAAGGAAAAGCTATATCTGCTTTCGCTCATTCTAGAAATAAGAACTTTGGTGGTCCCAAAAGTACAAAGGAAAAGCCAGGGACAAGGAGAAAGAAGGGAAAGTGTTTCACTTGTCATAGGCGAGTCCACTATGGTAGAGAATTCCCTTTCAAGAAGGATTCTCCCCGATGATGATGACAACAACAACAACCAAAAGGGATGATAATCAAAGGAACAATGAGTTCCGGGAAAGAAAGAAGCTCCCTCCCGCAAGAAAATGATCAACCTTTTCAAAAGGTCAAGAAACTCCAGGTATGAGGAATCAAATGTTGTTGATGAAAAGAAATGAATACATTCTTGTATCTCATTTGCTCCTTCTCTGTTGCATCTCCACCCAACACTATGGATGTCTCGAGTTGATAGATAGTGATGCCTCAAGGCACATCTACCGTTCAAGGAAGCACTCTTTGATATGGTTGAGAAGGATACTAATGCAAAATTATCCTTGGAGATAATGCCACATATCCCATGAGAGATAGGACCGGTGTGACCCTCCACTTGTCTCAGAGGTCAAGTCCTCCACTCGTGATGTACTCAATGTACCTAATTTGAAGAAGAACCTCGTGTCTATATCGGCCCATGAAAGAAAAAGGTTTCAATGTGGCATTCAACGCGGTGGAAAAGGTGTGCATGTGGACGAAGAGCTTCAAGGAAGCTATCATGTTTGATTGACTACAGGTGGATACGGAGTTCTCCCTAGTTGAGAAGGGAGTGTTAAAATTGGACAACTAGGTCCAAAATCCAGGTTCTAATGCTCGAGATGAAGATACCAATATTCTTGTTGGGTTCCTCTTTCGGAGAGGTGTAATATCGATCTGAAAATTGATCTTAATATGATGAAAGCGAGAACATTTATTTTGAATTTATTTTTAATAATTTCAAATGTATGTGATCAACCTTAAGGTTTTACATCCCCAGAGCGGATGTGCTGCCACACACCTCGTGCTGATTGATATAAATAGAGTCAACGTTGGAGGACTTATCACTCATCTCATCCTCACACAACATCTCCTCTTTTGATTTAGTACGAGCTCCTTGGAGGCGGTTTCGGTTCAAGCACGTGGGAAAGAATAGGACGAAGAGGTGTTGTTGCCGTTGTTGCGGTGTTGTTGCCATTCGTTTGCCGTTGTTGCCGGTGTTGTTGCTTTATTCTTTGCGGGCATTGTTGCCATTGCTTTCGCCCGGTGTTGTTGTTGTTGGCTGTCGGTGTTGTTTCCATTGCTTCCAGTGTTGTTGCTAGTTGTTTGCGGGTGTTGTTGTCGTTGTTGCCATTGTTGCCGATGTTAAGCACTGTTGTTTCCGGTGTTGCTGCCATTGATGCCGTGTTGTTGCCATTAGCTGCCGTTGTTTCCGGTGTTGTTTCCATTTTCCGCCGTTGTTGCCGTTACTTCAGGTCGTTTGTTGCCATTGTCAACCAGTTGGGGCAGCATTGAATTTTTTCGGGGTTGACTTTGAGTTGACCGTATGGTCGTGTTTGAGGGTTTGTTGTGACAAATGTTTTGGGTTGGTGAGCAATAAGACTTTGCTAGTTGAATCATATTGTTGATTTGTCGTAACACACCACCAATTTCTTTTATGTTTCTGGTTTGTCTTCTATAGATCCATGGGTATGTTCTATTGGCATTTTAGTTGATTGTTTATGTGATTGCTATGGTGTGAAAAGTAAAGTTGCATCAAGCATGGAACATCTACATAAATTTACAAGTATATATGGAAAGAAAGAAACTACTCACATTCATATGATCTATGGTCATTATGCAAAAAATTGAAGAAACTAGATTGAAGGCAAAGATGACGTTGGATCAGAGTGAAAGCAAACTCAAGCATATGTAGCAATGGCAAGGAAGAAAGGGAAGTCTTGAAAAAAATTTCAAAAGAAAATCGACATGTCTAGATTCTATGTTATGAATGTAATGAATATGGGCATTTCAAAAGTAATTGTCCTAAACTCAAGAAGGAAAGATTGTTAAAATAGGCAATTAGGTTAAAATTCCACTTTGGACAACTCCTTTAGAGAATATAATTATGGCATTGAATTCCTTTTTTCAAGAGGACCCAAAAATCGACCTAAAGATCATCATATTTGGATAAGGAAAAGTGGGTTTTTTAATTTATGTTTTCTCACATGTAAATTATCAAGGGTTGGCCTCACCTATATGTCGGCTCACCCTAGTCCAATGAGTCACGTCTCTTGACCCCCACCGAATGGTATATATAGAGGGTGTTTTCTTGCTCGATTTACACACATCCACTTGCTTGAATATGTGTCCGAGGGTGTACCGAGGTCTTCAAGGGGATTTTTAATTGTTTCGGTTCTCTTCTGTCACAAGGTTGAGAGTCTTTTGAGAAACAGTCAGCCCCTCTTAGGGGTAATTTTGGGCATCGTTGAAGTCTAT
The DNA here is from genome assembly GCA_034641835.2 of Pinus albicaulis. Classification (NCBI taxonomy): domain Eukaryota; kingdom Viridiplantae; phylum Streptophyta; class Pinopsida; order Pinales; family Pinaceae; genus Pinus; species Pinus albicaulis. The sequence goes on along the minus strand of CM076569.1, from coordinate 646,676,719 downwards.
TGGAGGCCTCAATAGCTCACTCTTAACATATCTACTAACATAGATCTTTAGCGACACTCAACAATCCCTATGCTGTCGCATCTCTTGATAAAGAGAATATTTCAACGATCTTTACTCCTCTTCACTCAAAGAGACCACAACCTAAACTTATTCTTTCGAGGTGCGCAGATTTTTATCGGACAACCCGCTTATCATGAGATCATTCCCACTTAAACATGCCATAAAACAGTATGTCATTCGCTCGTACCATGTAAAGTGGTATGTGAAATACACGATTCTTTGAATCCTCTTCACGCAATATACAACAATGGTGATCATGTGTGTATAAATGAGCTACACTGGAGAGTTTCCTCAAATGCCTATGCTTACACTATGCACTCTTTTCTTCAATAGTTCTTCGCAGTAACAAATTTCGTATTTAAGAAATAAAGTAGGACCCTCAGAGGTGAAATACTTAAATGTGTTCTTAAAACCATTTAAGAAGATGGTGATCGAAAAACCTTGTGTCATCCTTCCAAATAAAAGTTGAAGATGATCTTCTATTGGGTATGTGTATATTATTTCCATGACTAATCACGCGGGGGGGGAGGGAGGGGGTAAGAGCCTATTTCCCCCCCCTCCCTTTACGGCGGGCGCAATGGAGGGGGGTCACAAGCGCTCACGCCCAATGAAAATTTTTTGGTCCTTAATTTCCGGTGGGCGGTCCGCGCCTCATGGTTTTGTGCATGGTTTTGCACATGGTTTTGAAGGTGCGATGGTTTTCGGCCCCCCGGTATTTTTGTAGATCCGAGTCAAATGAACTATAGTTATGTTATAATCCAGGGTTAATGGATTAGGGTTTATGTATGCTTCGACATGTATATATATGTGTTGTAACACTAAAAGGAATATAATGAAAATATCAAGTTGGTCGTCCCGAATTTGGGGATCTAGGGGAAAATCTACTCGTGTTTATTTGTTTTATTTTTTATGCTCTTGCTATTGTTTATATTTTTGTTATAAGATTCGTGTGTACATAATTTCCGTTCGTTTGTGGTTAAAACCCTACATCTTCGACGTTGGGGAGTTATTCACCTTTGCATCTCTGTTGCTTTCAGCATACGTTTGTAAGAAGAATAATAAGGTAGATTTATTTGACAACCAATAAGCCAACACATTGTTGTTCTCACGATTCTTAATCGCCGAGCCAATCATCTGAATAATACGGTCAAACACAATCGGTCTTATCAACCTTCAAAGAGACCACCAATGAAAATGTGACTTGTATATAATGCATGCGTAAACGACGGTGCCTCTCGATCGAAGCCAATATTCGTGGAGACACACTTGATAAGTGTGTCTATGTTTTTGTGTCTATCATACGGAGGTTTTGGGTGGATTATTTTCTATTTCGACTAGCATTTCCTTGATCACGGGCACATCACTTGGTATATATTTTATGGGAGTAACTTCAATAGGTTCATAGCAGCCATTCTCCATAGTACGAGTAACTCTAGTTATGAATATTTACGAGGAAAGTCTTTATAGGACGCTTCACGAAACTCTGCTGATGAAGGACTTTATCCTCTAATTCCAAGTTTGAAAGCTTCTCTTCAAGCCTCTGCAAAGAGCCCTTTAGTTGCTCAAATTTTCTCTCTGCCTCCTTTGCCTTTTTCAGCCTTTCTTCACTCAGCTTTTCGGATTCAACATATTTTTTTCTCAGCCTCGTCTACTTTTTTCTTGAGAGAATTTACCAAATCCTTTAATTTCTCATTCTCCTTTGTGAGAATTTCTAGCTTTGCAGTATCCACAACAACAACTGGAGTCTCTTTTATAACTGCCTTTATCTGTTCCATTGCCTTTGTAGTTGCTTCTCGCTCCTTTGCCAACAAGTCATTGGCTTCTTTCACTTGGGTATGCATATCCTGTAAAGAAAATTGTAGTTTTGCAGTCTCCTGTCCTTTGGCTTCTTCCAAGTCATACCTCATACGCTTCTCCAACTGCAAACGCCATGTAAGCTCCTCAACTTGCTTCTCCAACTTGGTTTTAGCTTCTTGGAGTGCTCCAGTCTCCCGGGCAGCCATATTAAGTTTCTTTAGTTCCTTCCTAGCAACCTTTGATCTCCAAGCACAATGGAAAATATTAGCTGCTCTATTCAGTTTCTTGTAGTATACAAAAGCACTATATCATCGCCATTAAGCCTGTATAATGATTTCAGCTTTAGTTTTCCGCCTAAACCGAAATTCATTACGAGCATCCATTGCACATAAACCTGCTTGAATAACAATAACTGACAATCGGAGTTGCGTGTAAGATTTCTGAGCTTGATATCCGTGCACATGCTTTTGTATCCGCAATGCAGCAACCTCCCTCCTCATGCTGCTATAAATCTTTCGTGAAAGGTTACCTCTCCATAAGGCCTGAAGATGAATGGCAGCATTGCGCAAAGAAATAAAGTATTTCCGAGCAATGTATGAACGAACTTTGCGCTGGATAATTTTTGCTGAATTTCCTAGTACCTCAGATCTTCTAACATCTAATTCAGCCATTTGTTCTGCTCTGAGGAAAACCTTTGTTTTCCCTATCTGATAACCTTGAAGACCCATTTTGTCCAACATCTTCTTGTTTGCAGTCTTCACATCATAGCTCCCATCCAGCACCCCTGGAGCAAGAATACCAAAACGATCAAGAAATTCATCAAATGTTCGTCTTGTGGGATACCCAGCACAACTGATTCTGATTGCCTCCATAACACCTCCACAACGTAGTTGTTGCAAGACATTTTTATTCTCAAAAATTTCGGGCTTCAGTAAACTGTTTGGTTTAACACATCTTATATAATGAGGCTTTGTTGAGCTCAGCGTTTCCAGAAGAGATTGCGGTTGTTGCTTAAAGCAAGTACCAATAGATGAGAATTTAGATGACTTAGAAGACTCCTCAGGGAGAGGAGGAAAGAGACCCACAACAAAAGAACAGTTTGAAGCACTTAACAGAGCTTGATGTTCTGCAACAACATGATCTTTATTCTTGGAAATGAACAAATCGGTCTGATAAGTAACATCACCAGCATAATGACCAATAGTGAATTATGTACGAGAAATTTTTGGTTTGCTGAAACGTTTATGATTCCTAAATGTTTGATAAAGATTTTGTGAACTTGTTTCATGAGTTGATCTTGGAAACATACAGGCTTCATCCAGAAGAGCAATAATTCCTCCAGATTTCTTCTCAATGAGATCCAATATATCTTGATTATCAACGAATTCAATGTAACTCCAATCAATTTCTTCTCGTGTGTATTCTTCTTGTTCCATCTTAAACACATGCTGATTGAAGTGCTGCTGCAGCTTCTCATTTGTGAGATTGATACACAACTGTTCAAATATGTTGGTATTAAAGCTTTCAAAACCATAGATATCCGAAACCCCAATTAAAATCTTTGAATTAGGATCCTGGCCGATTGAAATATTTATTTTATTCACCAGCCAGTCAAATAATTGTGAATATACTGTTTTTGCCAATGCATCCCGGTTGGTAGCTGCGACAACTGGATCTAGTGATTTTGTAATGCTTTCATCACGTGTCACAATGACACGTTCACAAAGAGAGTCTTCAAGACCTTTAGCATCACACATGAAAAGTTCAACTACCATTTTCAGATGAAACAAAGCTTTCTCATCTTTATACTCAGATAATGAATTTGGTGGTGGTCAGATATGAAGTTGGCCATTTGGTTAGAGGGTATAATATTTTCTATTGTGGCAAAAATATGTTGCTTACTGATATATTGTAAGTGCATTAAAGCTAACCAAACATTTAAATACAGTTCACAACTCTTCAACTAGAATATTTGAAGAGCCAAATTCAAGGCCTAGTTGAACCAAATCAATTTGTTACTCAAGGGATCAAATTACATCATAGTGGCAACACATGACACGCTGCAATAATCCTATTAGCATGCACTGGTGGAGTGGATCGTTGGAATTGGTAGGTGAGAGAATGATGAATTATGTTGTTGTAAAATTGCTATAAGAATATTCTTCAACCCTTCTACATCCCCTCAACTTTGCCTATACAGAGGCCCAAATTATGAAGAGTAATTCACCTTAGTTGCTTGTGGAAGAGGAAAGAAAACATCCTTATCTTGGTAAGGTATTCATGCTTTCCAAGTGTATTATGATATGCTATTTAGATGGAATATTGTTGCAAAAGCCTACCTTTTAACCTCACTAATAAGAATAAGTCAAATCATTACTGATTTGGGGAGTTATTCAATCCATTTTCCTTGTTGCTCACTCCTCTTGTAGCTGCTTTCAAGGTCTATCTTGTAGCTTCTTCCATACCATAATATTCAAGGAAATGTCAACCACATGCATGTATGCTTTCAATAGTCAGTTTACAACCAATTAAATCTCCAAATAAAGCAAACAATGTGAATTCTCTAAATGGGGAAACCTCCCACATTATGAGATTCATGGAAAGATCTTAAGGACCAAAAATAGAAAGAAAGAATATGGAATATAATTGGAAAATGCCATGCCTATCATGCCACTTTCTCATCTGACCACCAATAAAGTTAGCATAACCATTTTCATGCTTTCCTGATTAAAATCTCCTTGAGTGCATCCCCTATTTTTTTTTTTTTCAGGCATGGTCTCAAACTTCCTTTGTCTCTGAAACCAGATTTGTTCCATTACCATAACCTTGTCACTTGTATTTAAGATGAGGTTCATGTTTATAGTTTTTCATTGTTTTCCATCATACTTGTTTGAGATCATTAAAGCTTGATGAACCTATTCAGGAAACTGCTTATAATTTCACATCATAAATTTGAATACACTATAGAAGAATGGTAGACTTTCTTATATCTATTTGTCATTGCCTTTGGGTTTTTCCATTGGCTTTGATGGTGATTATGGGATGGTAAATCAGCTAACACAATTTATCTTTATTGGTATTTTCCATTGATTATTTTACATGACTGTACATCTCTTTACATTTGGTTGAATGCATCAGTAAATTATCCATGATCAATACAAAACTGTAATATCCCAAATGGGAATTAACAGTAATAAAAGTGCAAATAGACAAGTTCAGCTGCCATTTTCAGATGAAACAAAGCTTTCTCATCTTTAGTTTTAGATGAGTCTGTATCATTCCCCTTGGAAAAATCCACATTACCTAGATGGAGAATAGCTACCACAACTCGAAATATCGCCTCTTGCTCTTCAGAACTGATTCCCACCACCTCCATGGCCCTTCTTGTTAAAAGATACTCTTCAACATCATTCACACCATCCAATTCATAACAATTGGTCTGGTTGAGATAATGAAATTTTCTTGGATAGACTGGTGTTGAGTAATGATGGACAAGTTTCCTATCACACATCATCCCAGATTTCCATTGTTTGATAAGGCGCATAAATATGGATATTGATGTGAGTATTCTAAGGAAGACAGGAAAGAACTATAGAACTATTATGCATGGCCACAAGCATTTGGTCTCGTCCTGCAAACTGCTAGTAGAAAGAGTTTGGAATGCGAGTTTGTAAAAAGGCTGAAGTCATAGGTATATGGCATGGTGAATAAGGTATAAAATCAATTCTTCCAACAACAAAATTGTATGTATATCAACACATAAAGGCTTTAAAGATTCATTTTTATAAATCATTTTGTCCCCAGCAATTAACACACTACCATCTAAGGCAATACAACACCATTTTGCAAGAAGAATGAGGATAGTCCTTGCAGGATTTGAGGATGAATACATGCAATTTATTGAACCTATGGATTAAGCATCACTTGCCTCTCATACCACAAACAAATCCAGATAGTTTTCAAAAATGTAATTGCAATAGCATTTGAAACAATATTGTGTCCTCTAAGTAAGAGGAGAATTTCTAGAGCTGGTTGGAGAAGACATTTATGGTGTCACGGAGTTGACAAAAGTTATTTTGGGGATGGATAAACATATCACGTTGTAAAGTATGTCCAAGGTTATTTCAGTTGCAATGGATTAAAACATGTGGATTTGAATTTTATAGATGGATGGATAACAGAGTTACTTTCTGGAAGAGGGGCTGCTTCTAATGGGTTTATGTAAGAGTGGATTAAAATTTTCATGGTTATTTATGTGTTCAGAAGATATAAGGTTTTGGAAAATTTTATTGGATGAATTGGTGATTTGAAGCATGTAAATTATTATTATTACTATCCAATTTTAAGGTCATGACTAAAACAGACACCAAATTGGTGTATGAGACTTCCTTGTTTGTGGGACAAGGGACCCACCTCTGCCATAATAAAACAAATAGACAAGCTGGCATTAACCCACACTCTAGTTTCCTCCATTCTCAAGCACCGAGGAATCAAATTTATTATATAATTTCACCAAATTGGCACTTTTCCAAAGCCTCCCAAATCTCATCATCCGAGCAGTCTTCCTAAGGATCCAAATTATTTCTTATATTGCCCCAAACATTGTTGGTTCTTGGGGAATAATGCTTAATTTTGGATCTTAGCTCATGGAGGCCTATTGTTGAGATGTTGACTCCATCAATCCCTCTATTGGTTCCACAATGCCAAAAATGGATTGAATGAGAGTAGATTTTTCACTTTCTATCTGCCCCACAACTTCCTCCTTTGTACCTCCAAGGAAAGTGCATGTAAGGCCTTTCAAGAGAAACATAAGATGTGGTCCATAATGCACCTGCAAATCAGATAGATCTATTGATCCTCTAGATCGGCAGTTGGATTTGTTCTATGATGCAGGGGCATTAGGCCCAAGACAATGTTTGTACATAAATAAACATAAGGGGGGTCTCATGTTTTTGTTTCCCTATGTAATTATTCTCATTTGGGTGATTTTAGTTAAATCTGGAGAAAATGTAACTGCCTGAATGATTAGTGGGCACATGAAGAGATAGTCAGTTTCAGTTTAGGACTTAGTCTAATTTTAGAACTGTAGGAATTTGGAGAGGTTGTTGAATCATCAAAGAATCTAAATCGATTCATTGGTGATAGTGGTATAAAAAAAAGTCTCCGTGGCAGAGTCCGAGAGACCTGCATAGAGCTGTGTAGTGCTGCATAGGGTTAGAGGTCGGAGAGGCAGAGTAGTATAGCAGAGGGCCATGGAATTGAAGATCTGGCCAGATGCCAGTAGATTGTAAGTAATTCATACATACATATTATAAAAGAAGTGTCCAATATTACATGTACATTGTCAAGTTATTTCTGTGCGAATATGCCTTGAATCCCCGTATATTTTGTATGAGGAAGACCCTATGATTGTTTTAAGGTCCGTATGTGTACCCAGTGATGCGAACGCATGTAGTCTATGTGAAGGTAACCTGAAGTTTGTGGTTTAAATGGATACTCTGTTCTAAAACAAGAAATCGATGTGAATTCTGGCTATGGAATATGTTTGGAGGGTAGATCGAACCCGTGATTTGGTATGAACTCTGGTAAGGGCGACTGTAATATAGTGGAGTCGATTTTAACAACCTTAGAGCTTAATTTGCAGTTGGATCCGCGTTGAACCGAACCCGATTGAAATCGATTGGAATCAATTTCTCACTCTCAGCGTTTAACGTATATAAATAAAATGAAGTTGTGTATCATTGAATTAAGATGAGACAGAAGCAATTTTTCACTGGAAAGCGAAGGTGAAGTTGGTTTACAATAGAGCTTTGATAAAGAGTGGAATTTTGAATCGAGGAGCATAACTCATGGATAAGGAAGGTATGAGAATAGAGGGTATGTACGTTGTGAACAGAGTCGATTAAGCACCACTGAGACAGTCCTCGGTCTATGTGAAGGATACTAACCTATGTTTGGCTAGAGCAAAGCTCTGTGGGCGGGAGGATACACTATTTGCGTTGAAACCATTTATTTAATGATTTGAGGTGGGGTCCGTGGTGCAATGCATTATGAAATGTCGTGTTGGTAATGGGAATAATGATATTAGTTCAGAGGTCGGCTTGTACTAAAAGAGTATCGTATATGTTGAGGATTAATATATCGGGTATGACGCATTGTTAAGTCGCGTATGGTCGAACGTTGAACTGTAGAGGAGCACATGTGGGCCGAGGACCATCATAATAGTTATGATTGGAGATGTATATGAGTAGAGTGCGGAATATTGTATATAGGAGCAAGGTATATATGCGAGGAGAATAATTATGTTGGTCCATTTGATATTAGGGAGTGTTATATTATGAGCGATTACTACTAATGCTCGTGGATGGTGGGCGAAATAGTCTGGACTAAGAGAGGCGTAAACATGAGGTTATAATGAGGGTTCCTCCTGCATAAGAGAATAGAATCTGGGCCTTTGAAATATGGGGTTTTATAACTTGAGAAAAAGAGCTCCCACATTATTAATCTTGAGAAGAGGCATGTGGTTTCATAACAAAAAGGGATATTAAGGCACACAGGTATGTTTAATTTTCCAGTTCAAAATTTTAGAACATTGGGAGTTTTCCAGATAGTGGAGTTGGTTGGAGAATGAATTATGAAGGCAGTTTATGCATAGCATTGAGATTGAAACAAGAAATAACAGGGACTATGGGTTTACCCAACACCATAGTGGTATCAGAGCTTGAATTGAAACAGCTCTTTGAAATTTTATTTTGAAATGCACATGTACTAAAACAGTGATGAGAAGTTTGGCTTTTAAATTTGTTTAACAAAATTGCAGATTTGATTAGATATGCAGTGAAGGTCTCCAGATGTGCAGGATCTGGAGTTGAAGACAAAAGATTGCAGCAGATAGAGATGCAGTGCAGGTGAAAGAAGAAGCAAGATCATTCAGGGATCTTGAGAGGTGAGTTGAGGAGCCTTATTTGAACTCTGGTTTGAAGGTATTGTTTGTAGAGTGCAGAGTGCAAGCAATTCAGGAAGAAATCTCAGCAGAAGCAGATCAGAACTTTGAGAGCAGTGATAAGAAGAAGTCCAGCAAGGGATTCTTAGTGTAGAAAGAGTGTGGCAGAACCTGGAAGATTCCCAAATGAGGTTGGATGAAGGAAGAACAAAGCTGTTCTTGAGAGAAGTTGCAGAGTGAAGCCTAGAGAGCAGAAGGGAGTGCTCAGAAGGTTCCAGCAGAGGGGGACCAGTACTTGCCAGAAGCCGGATCCATAGGAAGGGATTGGTGAGGCAAGTTGTAGCAAGAGAGCTTGTTGTTGCAGAGGCTTAGTGTAGCTTGTGAGTAAATAACTCCTGGAAGAGAGGATGGCTACTGATAGCCACATCAGAGATTGCAGAGGTTCTAAGAGAGGCCACAACAGAAGACTGACGGAAGATGCCAAAGACATTGGCATGAGGAAGAGACTCACTGATGAAGAGTATTGGAAAGAGATAGCTGAGATCAATAAGCAACTTTATGAACTGGAGAGGATGATAGAGGAAAACCAAATATTTGGTTGGCTCATGAAGAAGGAAGAAATGCTCAGAATGATTGAATATTTGGAGAAGGACTTGAAAAATGAAGCTTCAAGTGAGACCAGAGGGTTAAGGAGCCTTACATCTGACATATTTTGTGTGTTTGCAGGAACAACAGGTGAGAGAGAAAAAAAATTTGATGTTGTCACTGAGGAAGAAAATGGAGCAGCTACATGTTTTGAATATGTCCATGCACAAGTGGAGAAAGGTTCTGCTTTCCAACATATTGGAAGCAGAGGAGATTTAGTTTATGATGATGGCCAGAAGCTGAGAATGGGACAGCTTGAGGAATTTGAAGAGAGGACCATTGAAGAATATTTGAAGAGCATAAAAGACTTGGAATAGCGGGAAGAGTTGATGATTGATTCGTCAAATGAGACCATGAGGTCTTATGTTTTTAAAATTAATAAGTTGTCTGTGAATACAGATATGGATGAAGACAACTCATGTGATGAAGCTGTGTTAAAATAAGCTGACTATTGCCAAGTAAAGTATGATGACTATCTTTCAGATGAAGAGCATATTGAATTATTACAGCAGAAGGAATTCATTAATTCCTTGTTTTATAAAAGGGATTGCTTCAATGAGAACAAGACAACTATGTCCGAAGATGATAAGTTTGATAATGAAAGAGATTGTTTCAATGGAGTTGTACTTGATGAAGATTAATTTGTCATTAATGTTGATAATGACAATTTTCTTTTGTTAAATGGCCAAATGAAGAGTGATGGATAGATGACTGAAGTTTTTGTAGAGGTGGGAAATCAGAATTCTATTCTGATGAAGGCTGAGGAGATAGTGACAGTAGAAGATAGTGAAGATTGTGAAGATGTTTTCTCAAATGAGATGCCAAGATTGTGGCATGAATTAAGTGTTCTGAAGCAGAGGACAGAACCACAGAGGAAAGGTGTTCAGATGGTAAAGGCAGAGGTGATTGAAGATGAGAAAGTTCATTTTTATGAACTAGAGAAGAGAGACATCCTTGCAGAGGATGATGCAGAGGAGAGACTAACTGATTGTCTCAAGGATTTTTTGAAGAATTGGAATCAGCATAATGATATGCTAATGGAGAAGAAGAGAATTGTAGGAAAACATACTGAGATGTTGGCAGAGTAAAGAAAGACACTGAGGCCTTGTGAGTTTGGTTTTAACAAATGTTTGGTTAAGGCAGATCCTGTTGATGCTAAAGATAAATTGATAGTGTTGGGCAGTCAATTGAAAGAGGAGAAGAATTTTGTTGAATATTTTAAACCATGGAATGGAGAAATTGAGCTACTAGAGAATATACTGGATCAGCAGGATCTTGTGCAAGAGAGGAAACCTCAATTTCAGAATTGGGGATTGCAGAATGTGAAGACACAATGGGATGAAGATAGAGAGGAATTAGTGAGGGAGTCATCAATTGAGACCATTGGGTCTTGTAGTTTTGAAATTAATAATTTGGCTGTGTTGATAGGTATGGTAGAGAACAATCCATCTTTTGGAGTTGTTTTGAGGGATGATGAATTGTTGCAGCTGAAAGAAGATGAGACATTCATGTCTCATATGCAGAAATTTGTTGTTGTTGGTAGCAGAAAAGAACTGGCTTGTTCGAATAGCCAAGAGAGGATTGGAGAGAAGGTTGGATGGTAGAATTTTGGGGCTGCTACAACTGTGGAGAATCAGAGTTTTACTCTGACAAAAGATGAAAATGCAATGCTAGAAGAGCTTGAACTAATTCAGGAAGAAGAAGAAGAACATGCTGAGTTCAAATTACAACATGTTGACAATGAAAACCAAGCACAAAATAGATGGCTAAAATGTTTGTAGAAGACATCCAGAAAAGAGTGTGGAATGCCAGAACAATATCTTGGAGTGTTGCTGGAGAAAACAGTAAAGCAACAAGCTGAAGTGTTGCCAGAAGAGGAGAAAGGAAAACAAAGAGTTTATACTTTTGATGTTTGTTTCCTGATTGCAGATGCTGATGGGAGGACTAAAGGATGTTTAGGCTGGAAGAATACAAGAGATGAGGATGATGAATGGCAAATTATATACTAGTTTGAAGAATTGCTGAAGCCGGAAAATGTAGAAATTGTCATGAGTGACAATCAAGCAAGGTTTTACTATTGCATAGAGCAACAGGGTATGGATGATTGGGTGGCGAATAGGGCAACAGTAACAACTGAACAAGTAAAATTTAAGCAATCAAGAGCTCATCAATTAAAAGCTAGAGCTACAGTAGGAGATCAACAACTAACAACAAGAGCAAGAACTGAAGAAATGGGAATGCAGCAAGCAGAAGAAAAATTAAGAGTTAAACACTTAAGAGGAAGTAGTATCCAGCAGTCAGAAGACAACTTAGATGAAGAAATTGAATTTATAAGAAGACTGATGGTGAGACTATCTGAGAAAAAGACAACAACAAAGAAACAACAGAGTAGTAACAAAGGAAAGACCGAAAGGGGATGTCAAAGTGCAGCCAGTGGAAAGCTGCAACATACAGTATGGGAGCCAGGAGGAATGCAAAGGAAGAATACTGCAACAGATGACCAGTTGAAGAACAAAGTGTGGGATCCAGGAAGACAAAGATGAAACACATGGTCAAGAGATCATGACCCATTTTAACCTGGGGAGTCTGATGCAGGGGCATTAGGCCCAAGACAATATTTGTACATAAATAAACATAAGGGGGGTCTCATGTTTTTGTTTCCCTATGTAATTATTCTCATTTGGGTGATTTTAGTTAAATCTGGAGAAAATGTAACTGCCCGAATGATTAGTGGGCACATGAAGAGATAGTGAGTTTCATTTTAGGACTCAGTCTAATTTTAGAACTGTAGGAATTTGGAGATTTTGTTGAATCATCAAAGAATCTGAATCGGTTCATTGGTGATAGTGGCACAAAAATAAGTCTCTGTGGCAGAGTCTGAGAGGCCTGCATAGAGCTGCGTAGTGCTGCATAGGGTTAGAGGTCGGAGAGGCAGAGTAGTATAGAAGAGGCCCATGTAATTGAAGATCTGGCCAGAGGCCAGTAGATTGTAAGTAATTCTGACATACATATTATAAAACAAGTGTCCAATATGACATGTACATTGTCGAGTTATTTCTATGCGAATATGCCTTGAATCCCCATATATTTTGTATGAGGAAGACCCTATGATTGTTTTAAGGTCCGTATGTGTACCCAGTGATGCAAACGCATGTAGTTTGTGTGAAGGTAACCTGAAGTTTGTGGTTTAAATGGATACTCTGTTCTAAAACAAGAAATCGATGTGAATTCTGGCTATGGAATATGTTCAGAGGGTAGATCGAATCCATGCTTTGGTATGAACTCTGGTAAGGGCGACTGTAATATAGTGGAGCCGATTTTAACAACCTCAGAGCTTAATTTTCAGTTGGATCCATGTTGAACCGAACCCAATTGAAATAATTTGGAATCGATTTCTCATTCTTAGCGTTTAACCTATATAAATAAAATGAAGTTGTGTATCGTTGAATTAAACTGAGAGAAAAGCGAGTTTTCATTGGAAAGCGAAGGCGGAGTTGGTTTACAATAGAGCGTTGATAAAGAGTGGAACGCTGAATCGAGGAGCGGAACTCATGGATAAGGAAGGTATGATAATATAGGGTATGTATGCTGTGAACAGAGTCGATTAAGCACTGCCGAGACATTCCTTGGTCTATGTGAAGGATACTTACCTCTGTTTGGCTAGAGAAAAGCTCTGTGGGAAGGAGGATACGCTATTGCCACAAAGAAAAAGCTTCTTTGTGGAAGGCTGAAATACAAAGCAAAGGGAGCGAAGGAGATAGTTAAATCATGTTACACTGTTCAAAACCCGGTTGTGGTCTTGTAAAACCAATACAGCTCATTTCACACCGCTTTTGAGTGGGAGCGAAACCACGGAGAAAAAATGCGATCGTATAAAATCTTACCACGTCAACTAACGAATACCACTCATATCGCATAAGTTTTATGCGTTAAAGCATGGGTCTGGAAAAAACACAATATTGCTAAGGACTTTTCGATTTGGAGACCGATAGATCAAACGGAAATCGTGTGACCAGTTGCACGTCGGATAAGCCACAGTATGGTTCATTGATTTATGTTGAAACCGTTTATTTAATGAGTTGAGGTGGGGTTTGTGGTGCAATGCATTATGAAATGTTGTGTTGGTAATGGGAATACTGATATTAGTCTGGAGGTCAGCTTGTATTAAAAGAGTATTGTATATGTTGAGGAGTAATATATCGGCTATGACGCATTGTTAAGTCACGTATGGTCGAACGTTGAACTGTAGAGGAGCACATGTGGGCCGAGGACCATCATAATAGTTATCATTGGAGATGCATATGAGTAGAGTGTGGAATATTGTATATAGGAGAAAGGTATAGATGCGAGGCGAATAATTATGTTGGTCCATTTGATAGTAGGGAGTGTTATATTATGAGCGATTACTACTAACGCTCGTGGATGGTAGGCCAAATAGTTTGGACTAAGAGAGGGCGTAAACATGAGGTTATAATGAGGATTCCTCCTACATAAGAGAATAGACTCTGGGCCTTTGAAATATGGGATTTTATAACTTGAGAAAAAGAGCTCCCGCATTATTAATCCTGAGAAGAGGCTCATGGTTTCATAACCAAAAGGGATCTTAAATTAATATATCAATCTCAGATTGAGATATTAAAGCACACAGGTATTTTCCAGTTCAATATTTTAGAACATTGGGAGTTTTCCAGATAGTGGAGTTGGTTGGAGAATGAATTATGAAGGAATTTTATGCACAACATTGATATTGAAACAAGAAATAATAGGGACTGTGGGTTTACCCGGCACCATTCTACAATTCTCCATGATCACTAGTGGCTAGGTGGGAATAAGTGAATATTTCATTATTCTCTCCATTGAGATAATATTGGTCTCCACAAAACAAAGACATCATGTTACCCAGCTTTGTATCATGTTCAAATTTAGACCATATGTTATTGTCAACCTTGCAATGCTTGGTCTAATTAAATCTCCAGGCAAGCGAATGAGGAACACCAAAGAGAATGAAATATCACCAATTTTTATTTTTCATTTAAAAGGATTAATGAAGTTTACTAGGGGAGTGCCAAGCATAGGACAATTTTTTAATCTGGGCATTTGAGACATTTTTGGTACATGGGACTTAGTAGAAATATAAAATATCAACCTTTGTAGAATGTGGGGGCCACCCCTCAAGGAATAATTGATTTTGTGGAAAGGAGATCAAAATATTTTGATGAGGGACCCCCAAGGAAAGGTGAAGCAACAATTATAAATAGAGGGTTGAAGGCAACATTGAGTACCGTTTGATAATTTTTCATTTTACACATTGTTGCTCAAGCTGTTCAATTGAGTCACAGGTGTTGTTTAGCACCAAAGGTTTCCAAAGGGAAATCTCACCATCTTCTTCAGCAAACCACAAATGCCACTCTAGGGAGGCAAATTCTACTAATATTTGGTAGCTGGGAGGATATCACACATTTCAGGTTTAGCCGGGATGCAGGAAATGACCCACACAGTTCTTATTGGAGAGTGGTGTCAGAGATAGGGGCTACACTATCGTTGAAGCATTCCTTGACCAAATTCCAAGAAAAAAGAGAAGGATTTACAAGAGCAAGAGGTATTTTCATGACAGTATGAATTTTTGGAGTAGGGGCTTGCATCATCTTGCCCAGGAACTATGCAGTCTTTCGTGGGGCCCAAGTCACCCTCTTCTTCAGTGGACCACGAGTGCCACCCCAGGGAGGAAAATTCTACTCATATTTGGTAGCTAGGAGGATACCACACATTTATGGTTCAGCTGGGACGCGGGAAAGGAAATTGTGGGGGATTTTCTACCATTTGGTGCCAACTCAGCCAGGAGCTGGAGGAGTTAGGGGGAAATTGGGCCAAAATGTCTGAGGTCAACATTTGGTCAATTCCTTCAAGGGTTTTTGTGGGTTATTGGAGCAGAACCTGAGATTAATTTCCTGAAAATTTTTGGGCACCGAATGAGGCCCTAAAAACCATTGTTTGCATTCAGCAGTGCATTTTTTCACTGGGTCAACGTAGAGATTGTTGGGGACAACTAGATTGCATGTTAGAGTAGCCAATTTCATCACATAGGGATTGTTAGGTTTCCTTGGGCAAGACCAAGTGCATGCTTTCTGATCTTACCTTTGTACCCAACATTTATATTAATAAAATGGCTCAGAGCAGCTCAATTAATGGATATTTCTTAGTGTTTAATGCGTTGTAAATTATGCGTGTTTGTTTTTTTTACTATGCTTGGTTTGCTTATCATTGTAAATTTCCATTAGGAATATTACAATGGTATCAAAGCATAATATTGGCCAGCTGTGGGGAAGCTAGCAAGATCATGAAGGTGTTGGACTCGCATGCACAGTGATTGGTGAGCTTATAGACACTCCAATGATGCAAAAAGGGGAAATTACACAAGGGCTCTTGGAGGAGTTGATGAGGCAAAGCCAACAATTAGCTTGTGAAAGGGATTGAGGAGTTGGGGTTGTTTGGAATTAGATTGGGGGAAATCATGGGTGATTTTCTAGCATTTTGCTGGAGGAGAAAGCCCAACATCTGCTATAGGTTACAGTTTATGCTTGTGGAGGAGGGCTAAGCATTTTGAGGTCAATTTTGGAGCGGAAAAACTAGATCAAGCCCTTTCTGGGTTTTTGACAAGGATCTTAGAAATAATTTGGTACAATTTTCTGGGTAGATTCGCAGGGTCAAATAGGGGTCCCAACTCAGCCAACAACTCGAGGAGCTAGGAGAAATTGGGTCAAAATTTCGAGGCAAAGCCAATAATTTGCTTGTGAAAGGGATTGAGGAGTTGGGGTTATTTGAAATTAGATTGGCAGAAATCATGGGTCATTTTCCAGCATTTTGGTGGAGGAGCAAGCTGAGCATCTGGTTGTGGAGGAGGGCCAACCATTTTGAGGTCAATTTTGGAGCGTCAAAACTAGAGCAAGCCCTTTCTGGTTTTTTTATGGGTTTTTGACAAGGAGCTCATAAATAATTTGGCATAATTTTTTGGGTAGATTCTCTTGGTCAAATAGGGGTCCCAACTCAGCCAACAACTAGAGGAGCTAGGGGGAAATTGGGTTGAAATTCTGAGGTCAACATTTGGCTGATTCCTTCGTGGGTTTTTGTGGGTTATTGGAGGAGAGCGTGATGGTAATTTCCCAAAATTTTCTGAGCACCAAAGGAGACCCTAACAACCATTGTTTGCAGCCAACAATGCAAATTTTCACTTAGCGGAGAGATTGTGGGGGACAACCACATTGCATGTTAGAGTAGTCGATTTCATCACCTGGGCATTGTTAGCTTGCCTTGGGCAAGCCTAGGTGCATGTTTTTTCATCTTATCTTTGTACCCAAAATTTATATTAATATAATGGCTCAACTCACACAGTTTATGGAGATTTTTGGGTGTTTAATGTGTTGTAAATTTTCTGTGTTTGTTTTTTTTACTATACATGCTTTGCTTATCATTGTAAATTTCCATTAGGAATATTATAGAGAATGCAAATGCAATATTTGATAGTAAAACCATTATAATACAAATCCATGCATTGGCCCCAAGATTGTGGAGATTAGGTCTAGTATACATATCAATCAACTAGAGATTTCTCTCCATGAACCAAGAATCCTGGTAAAAAATTCTAATGGTGGCTACTCCAGAGAATGATTCTTCAAAATTTTGTATGATTGGAGCTCTAGAAAGTAATGACAACCAAGCCACTTCCCTAGTTGATGATATGTAATATTAATGATACCATATACAAGTTGAACCCACTGGTATAAACACAACGAATACCTTCCAAGAAATCTGAGACAAGACTACAATGATCCCCAAAAGTTGTATAAATGAAAAAACCAAAACTCCTATTTGTGTAGGAATTAATGTGTCCATTGCACTTTGATTAGTTGATGCCTAATTCAGTATTCACCCAAATGGATTTGCATCAATTGTGCAGATTGCTGAAAAGTTGATTGCCGATTTTAAGTCCAACCAGTGAAAGAAGCACAAAGCTCACAAGAACACATGAAGAGCTGCTTAATTTCAAAGCAACATAAACGAGAATGAGAAGGGAGTTTCTAATAGGGGAACTCTCATTTTCTTTTCTAGGGGTTGCCCACACCACCCAATAGTTACTAATTATTTGAAGTAGCTAAAATATTATTTGGGCCATTAGTATTATAGGTATCAAATTACCATTATATGCAACAATAACGTAAGACCAATATACCGACATGTTTACCCATCTTCCTTTACATCAACCCTTTCCCATAGCTGAAATGTATTCACCTCTCTGGAATTTGAGATGCACAAAGCCAAAATGGAGAAGCAATAGCTCTGCATACTCAAACAAGCCATATTAACAAGGGCTTATCTGCACTACACTGCTACCCAACAAAACCAGTGTTAAATATACAAGCACCTGCTCCAACTTATATTATGTTGGTTCAAATTTTTTACTAAATGCGGAATATTTACATTGTCCTTTCAAGATTAGATTTAGACATCCATGAAAGCGGTCCAACATTATCTGGCTAGACCCCTGTGGTAAATGAGTTAGTGCTCTACCAAGCCACTAGAACCCAACCCCAAATTACATACGAGTAAATTGGAATGGTTGGTTGCCTTTTCAAAACAATTGTTACTACATTTTCTATGCGGCTTCATGGAGAAAAATCCAAAAATCCTGGAAAGTTTTCTAATTTCAGATTGTTGTTGACAATCTGGTTGTTTGTGCTAAAATGAAATGTAGCACACGTTAGATTTCATTCCCCTTGTAATGTTATTATTGCCATTGTGTTTGTGTTTGTCCTAGAAGAAAATTTAATAGGTCCCAGTTTTCTTTTGGCATGCACCTTTGTTTCTGGTAATATGCTTGTCTTTCTACTAAAAGTAAATCTAGCACATGTTAGATTTCTTTCACCTTTCAATGTTGCTATTGAGAATGCCTTGTGTCTATGATAGAAGAAAATCTAGCACAAAATAAATTTCTTTTTGCCCTGCAATATTGCTTTTGGAAATATACTTGTGTTTTTGCTAAAAGTAAATCTAGCACGAGCTAGATTTCTTTAACCCTGCCATGTTGTTATGTGCTTATGTTTTTGCTATAGGAAAACTTAGCATGGGTTAGATTTCCTTCACCTTGCAATGGTGTTATCGACAATGTGCGCTTATTTATGCTAGAAGGAAATATATCACTCATTATACTTTTTTCATCTTACAATGTTGTTATTAGCAATGCACTTTCATTTATGATAGAATGAAATCTAGCACGTGTTAAATTTCTTTTGCTTGATAATGTTGTTGTTAGAAATAAGCTTGAGTTTTTGCTAAAAGTAAATATAGCACATGCTAGATATTTTTTGCCTTACAATGTTTGTTATGTGCTTGTGTTTGTGCTACAAGGAAATTTAGCACGCGTCGGAATTCAAATTGTAAAATTTTTATTGATAATGTGTTTGGCTTTGAGCTAGAAGGAAATTTAGCACGCGCTAGATTTGTTTTAGAATTCCATGTTGTGGTTGGCAATCTGGTTGTTTGTTGTAGAAGGAAATATGCTAGATTCTTTGACCTTGCAATGTTGTTATTGGAAATATGCATGTGACTATGTTAGAAGGAAATTTAGCACATGTTAGATTTATTTTCTTGCAATGTTGTTATTGGCAATGTGCTTTAGCTTGTGCTAGAAGTAAATTTTGCATGTGTTAGATTTATTTAACCCTACAATTTTGCTATGTTTGGGTTTGAGCTAGAAAGAAATTTAGCACGCGCTAGATTTGTTTCAGAATGCCATGTTGTGGTTGCAAATCTGGTTGTTTGTGCTAGAAGGAAATATGCTAGATTCTTTGACCTTGCAATTTTGTTATTGGAAATATGCATGTGACTATGTTAGAAGGAAATTTAACACATGTTAGATTTATTTTCTTGCAATGTTTCCACTGGCAATGTGCTTTAGCTTGAGCTAGAAGTAAATTTTGCATGTGTTAGATTGATTTAACCTTACAATGTTGTTATGTTTGGGTTTGAGCTAGAAGGAAATTTAGCACGCGCTAGATTTGTTTCAGAATGCCATGTTGTGGTTGGCAATCTGGTTGTTTGTGCTAGAAGGAAATATGCTAGATTCTTTGACCTTGCAATGTTGTTATTGGAAATATGCATGTGACTATGATAGAAGGAAATTTAGCACATGTTAGATTTCTTTTCTTGCAATGTTGTTATTGGCAATGTGCTTTAGCTTGTGCTAGAAGTAAATTTTGCATGTGTTAGATTTATTTAACCCTACAATGTTGTTATGTTCTTATGTGTGTGCTAGAAGGAAATCTAGCACGTCCTAGATTTGTTTCATCTTATAATGTGTTTGTGTTGTGCTGTAAGGAAATCTAGCACATGTTAGATTTCGTTTGCCCTATAATGTTGTTGTTGTCAACATGCTTGTTTTTTTGCTAGAAGTAAATCTAGCATGCACTAGAATTCTTTACCTTATAATGGATTTGTGTGCTTGTCTTTATGCTAGAAGGAAATCTTACAAAAATTAGATTTATTTCACCTTATAATTTTGTTATTGGCAACACGCTTATGGTGGGGCTAGAAGGAAATATAGCACACATTATGTTTCCCTCACCTTTGAATGTCATTGTGTTTGTGATAGAAATAAATCTATAGCATGCACTAGATTTCTTCTGTCCTTCAATGTTGTTATGTGCTAGAAGGAAATATAGCATGTGTTAGATTTATTTCAATTTGAAACGTGTTTGTGTTTGTGTTGGAAGAAAATTTATCACATGTTAGATTTATTATACTCTACAATGTTGTTGTTGGAAACATGTTTGTATTTGTGGTAGACATAAGTCTAGCACTTGCTAAATTTCATTCACTCTATAATGTTGCTATGTGCTTGTGTTTACGCTAAAAGAAAATCTAGCACATGTTATATTTCTTTTAAATTGCAATGTTGTTATTAGTAACATCTTTGTGTTTAGGCTAAAAGGAAATCTGACATGTGCTAGATTTTTTTTGTCCTGCATTGTTGTTGTTAGAAATATTTATATGTTTGTGTTAGAAGTAAATATAACACAAGCTAAATTTTTCTCAACCTACAATGTTGTTATGTGATAATGTTTCCATTAGAAGGAAATCTAGTATGCATTAGATTTCTTTCACCTTGCAATGTTATTATTTGCAACGTGCTTTTGTTTCTGATACGAAGAAATCTAACCTGTGTTAGATTTGTTTTGCCCAACAATGTTGTTGTTGACAATATGTTTCTGAATTTGTACAAGAAGGAAATCTACTATGTGTTATATTTTCTTCACAATGGCATCTTATTTTTTACAATCTAGTTATTTATGCTAGAAGGAAATCTAATTCTTTACATTGTTTTTATTTGAAAATGTGTTTATGTCTATGCTAGAAGGAAATTTGCAGACACTAGATTTATTTTTTCTGGCATTGTTGAAAATATGGTTGTGTTTTTTATAGAAGTAAATCTAACATATGCTACATTTCTTTCACCTTGCAATGTTGTTATGCACTTTTGTTTATGATAGAATGAAATATAGCATGCGTTATATTTCTTTCACCTTACAATGTTATTATTGGCAATGTGACTTTGTTTGTGCTAGAAGAAAATCTTGTGGGTGCTACATTTTTTTTCCTTACAATGAAGTTATTGGTAATATCCCCGTGTTTATGCTAGAAGTAAATCCAACATGTATTAGGTTTCTTTAACCGTACAATGTTGTTATTTTCTTATGTTTGTGTTGTAAGGATATGTTGCATGTGCCAGATTTCCTTTTACCCTGTTGCAATGTTTATGTTGGCAAGGTGCTTATGTTTGTGCTAGAAGTAAATCTAGCACACGCTAAATTTCTTTCACCTTGCAATGTTGACGTGAGCTTTTATTTATTCTAGAAGGAAACGTGGCATGCTTAAAGTTCTTTCACCTAGCAATGTTGTTATTGGCAATGTGCTCATGTCTTTATTAGAAAAAAATCTAGCATGCGCTTCATTTAATTTTGTTAGCAATATTGTTGTTGGCAATGTGCTCGTGTTTTTTCTAGAAGTAATTCTACCAAATGCTAGATTTATTTTACCGTACAATGTTCCTAAGTGTTTATTTTTATGCTAAAATGAAATTTAATATGCGTTAGGTTTCTTTCACCTTGCAAAATTTTTATTGACAATGTGCTTGTGTTTGTGATAGACGGTAATATAGAATGCTTTTTTTCACAATGCAATGTTGTTGGAAACATGCTTCTATTTGTCTCATATTTCATTCTTAGACCGCATATTCCATACAAAGGGCCTTCTAGTCATTTGAGGGTTTAACATTTCTTATATTGTAACAACAATCTACATAGGCATGGAATAAAATCTCATTGTCTTAAAAAAGCAAGGACAAATTTCGCAAGCATGGAGATGTCCTAGGAAAGATTATTGTTTCAATGTATTTTTTGACAATGCGTTTGTGTTTGTGATAGAAGGAATTTCATCATGCACTAGATTTACTATACAATGCAATGTTGTCAGAAATATTTTTTATGTGATAGAAAAAATTCTTCAACGCGTTTGCCTTTTTACAGTCTCTATAGCAAACTAAGAATATACATGACTAAAAGATAAATTGTGTGTAAACATGATGTTGTTGTAGTATCTACTATTGTTGTATTTTGGTAACGTGCTTAATAATGCTTGTGCTAGAAGGAAATCTAGCAGGTGTTATCTTTCTTATAGAAACAATTAAAATAACATAATAAATTATTTAGGGGTGGAACCCTTTTTCTAATCAACACCATGATTAGCTATTATTGAGAGTTCTACACTTGTTATTGTTTTTGTTCATTTTGTTACAAATACAATGATGCAAGTAGTGGTAGTATGTATAAATTCATATTTTTTTTCGATAATTTGAAACTATAATAATATTTTCTTACTTTATTTTCAGAAACCATGGACCCTCAAGCTAGTGGGAATTCAAAAGAATCGTCCAAGGAAAAAGGAAGTTCACCAAATACAACATCAAAATCTTTAAATGATATGACAATCTTAAAATTAGTCTGTACTTTGTTACAATGGTTGCCAATAAATGATTATTGATTAATGAAGTTCATGTTATCATTATTTTTTAAGAAAACTTGCATATTGTTTTAGCTTCTTTTCTTTTGTGCATATGTATGAAATGATATGTCATAGAAGATGAATTCACATTGTTTTTTTTTTTCACAATGCAATGTTGTTGTTGGAAACATGCTTCTATTTATCCGATATTTCATTATTAGACCACATATTCCATACAAAGGGTCTTCTAATGATTTGAGGGTTTAACATTTCTTATATTGGAACAACGAGCTACGTAGGTATGGAATAAAAATTCATTGTCTTCAAAAAGTAAGGACAAATTTCGCAAGCATGGAGATGTCCTAGGAAAGATTATTGTTGCAATGTTTTTTTCGACAATGTGTTTGTGTTTGTGATAGAAGGAATTTCATCATGCACTAGATTTTATTTACAATGCAATGTTGTTGGCAAAGGCTAGTGTGTGATAGAAAAAATTCTTCAATGTGTTTGCCTTTTTATGGTCTCTATAGCAAACTAAGAATATACATGACTATAAAAGATAAATTTTGTGTAAACATGATGTTGTTGTAGTATCTACTATTGTTGTTATTTATTCACAACGTATTTTTGTCTCTTGGTAACGTGCTTAATGCTTGTACTAGAAGGAAAGCTAGCAGGTGCTAGCCTTCTTATAGACACAATTAAAAGAAATATTGTTGTTATTTATTCACAGTGTATTTTTGCCTCTTGGTAATGTGCTTAATGCTTGTACTAGAAGGAAAGGTAGCAGGTGCTAGCTTTCTTATAAACACAATTAAAATAACATAATAAATTATTTAGGGGTGGCACCATTTCTCTAATCAACACCATGACTAGCTATTATTGTGAGTTCTACACTTGTTATTGTTCTTATTCATTTTTTTACGCATAAAATAATGCAAGTAGTGGTAGTATTTATAAATTCATATTTTTTTCGATAATTTGAAACTATGATAATAGTTTCTTACTTTATTTTCAGAAACCATGGACCATGAAGCTAGTGGGAATTCAAAGGAATCATCAAAGGAAAAAGGAAGTTCACCAAATACAACACCAAAATCTTTAAATGGTGTGACAATTTTAAAATTAGTCTGTACTTTGTTACAATGGTTGCTAATAAATGATTGTTGATTAATGAATTTTGTGTAAACATGATGTTGTCGTAGTATCTACTATTGTTGTTATTTATTCACAGTGTATTGTTGTCTCTTGGTAACGTGCTAAATGCTTGTACTAGAAGGAAAGCTAGAAGGTGCTATCTTTCTTATAGACACAATTAAAAGAACTATTGTTGTTATTTACTCATAGTGTATTGTTGTCTCTTGGTAACATGCTTAATAATGCTTGTACTAGAAGGAAAGCTAGCATGTGCTAGCTTTCTTATAGGCACAATTAAAAGAACATAATAAATTATTTAGGGGTGGCGCCCTTTCTCTAATCAACACCATGATTAGCTATTATTGTGAGTTCTACACTTGTTATTGTTCTTGTTCATTTTGTTACACATACAATGATGCAAGTAGTGGTAGTATTTATAAATTCATATTTTTTTCAATAATTTGAAACTATGATAATATTTTCTTGCTTTATTTTCAGAAACCATGGACCATGAAGCTAGTGGGAATTCAAAGGAATCATCAAAGGAAAAAGGAAGTTCACCAAATACAACACACAAATCTTTAAATGGT
This sequence comes from Pinus albicaulis, assembly GCA_034641835.2. Classification (NCBI taxonomy): domain Eukaryota; kingdom Viridiplantae; phylum Streptophyta; class Pinopsida; order Pinales; family Pinaceae; genus Pinus; species Pinus albicaulis. The sequence goes on along the minus strand of CM076569.1, from coordinate 646,652,494 downwards.
ATGACAATTTTAAAATTAGTCTGTACTTTGTTACAATGGTTGCTAATAAATGATTACTGATTAATGAAGTTCATGTTATCCTTGTTTTTTTAAGAAAACTTGCATATGCTTTGAGCTTCTTGCTTTTGTGCATATGTATGAAATGAGATGTTATATAATATGAATTTATATTGTTTCTTAATTCATTTAATTTTTTACCATTATAAATTCTTACAAATGTTTGCAGATGCTAAGAACTATGGTACAAAATGTGAGATTCTAAAAATATATTTGATATTCATTTTCAAATAATTTGACAAAATTCTAGTATGCAATTTACAACTTAATGAATTTTGATTTATTACTGAATAATCTCCTACCAAATATTGCTATGAAAAATTGAAATACACCATGTTAGTTGGATTTTCAACATTAAAGATCCACTTTTACACAAAAGCACATGCAAATAGCACTAGGAGTGGGTTTTATTGTGGAAATCCCATACTAACATGGATATTTTGCTTTTCCTATCAATTTTAGCTTTGTGATTAAGGTTTTTTAATAATATTTTGTATTTCATAACTTCCATTTTTTTTTTTTTCTTATGTCCATAAGCTGTGGAATCTCGTGTCCTTAAAATTCCAAAGTAAAGGAGTGAAGAAAATGTGAAAAACAAGTGATATACAAAAAATGTCTCCTTCAATTGGTATGGTTGTTTTATATTTTATGTATACTCTCTTATAATTTTGTTTTTCCTAACAATTTTAGCTAGGTGATTACTTTTGGTGTCATATAGTAAACTTGCATAAAACATGTACTCCGTTATTATTGTGTATGTAAAGAAAATAGTGTATTGTAAGGTTAGTTAATAATCTTTGGTATTTCATGCCTTCCATAATTTATTTATTTATTTATTTTATTTTTTATAAGTTGTGGAATCTCATGTGCCTGACAATCAAAGTAAAGGAGTGAATAGAAAACGAAAAACAAGTGATATACAAACAATGTCTCCTTCAATCAGTATGGTTGTTTTATATTTTATGTATACTCTCTTATAAATGGTTTAGGTTAGGTGGTCTTGTAAATTTTAAAATAACATTACATGAAAATATTTGGACTTTTAATTTCATTTTGATTTATGCAAATAATTTTTATTTTTATTTTTGTATGCAGAATCGATTGGCACCAAAGCAAGTGAAATGTTACAGTGATCATCTAAGAAAAAGAAAAAATCAACTCAAATGACAGTGTCAATAACACCTTCAACTTCTACCTTTGAAATGATTAAAAAATACAACACATCTAATAAATATGAGTTTGTGCAAGATTGGTATGTCTAGATAGAAACTCCCATGAATATGTATCCTGATATGTACTTATTTGGATCCATCGATGAAAAAGAACCTGAGATATTAGGAATAAATCTTCCGGGAAATCACATAAGAAATTTAGGAATCGATGCGTTAGGAATAAAAGTGTGTGGGTGTGTATTTCGTAGGTTAAATAGATAAGGATTTTCATTAATTGCGAATTTTTTATTGAATATATATTTTATTACATAATTTGATCATATTTAATTGAAGATTTAATATTTTAAACTCCAGGTTCCGTGAAGATGATAAAAGAGAAGATTGTTTCATCTATCAGTAGTCAAAAGAACATTCATGGTAAGTGTATTGTTTCGATATTTTTTTTAGTAATTTTTGTAACAAGAATAAAATGGTTTGACTAGACTATTTTTTATTGTATTGTAGCCCAAATAACTGAAAAAAAATTAGTTATTCTTGAATGAAGGGACATTTTTTACCATAGCATCGATGATGAAGCAACAAACAAAAGACATATTGAGAAAATGGGAATTGATTCAGATTACAAAATAGAGAAAAATTTATTTTGGATTCATCCACATGCAAATACATTTTTTTAAATGTGTTTCAAAAATGAATATTTTGAAATTGCAATTTGGAAGAAAACTTCAAAACAAAACACAAGAAGAGTTCTAAAAAAGTCCCTTTTCAGAAAAAATACAAGATAAAATTTTGTTTATGTGGAATGCTTCAGAGTGTAAACCAAAAAAGGGACATAAGGCCATTGACAATCCAAAAAAATTTATACACACTAGATCATTGAAAAAAGTGTGGGAAATGCATACCCAATATGATGCAACCAATACTATTATAGTGGATTGTTCACTTGAGAGAATGCAAGGAAATCCAAAATAAAATGTGATTCTTGCCCCTCAATTCATTGGAACAAATAAAGAGGATGATTGGTTGATCGAAAAGCTATGGAGAATGTTGATTAAATGCAGCAAGGAAACAGATGTGCGGGCTATTTTGAAGGATGTTCAATAACATCTAATAGTGCCTTAAGATGATTGGTGTCTATTTCATGTCATAATATGTATGACATCATGAATTATTACTATATTTTGTAGCCCTTTTAAATCTAAGTTGACTTCTATTTCACAATACTAATAAAAGTATTGTTGATTTGGTTTGTCAAAAGTAGAATACAATAATTTTATGTTCTTTATTTTTGTGAGATATTATTGTATTGATAACAATTATTGATTTGAATGGTTGTTTAATGTTTTCATATCAAAATTTCTCATGGTATAGAAATTTTTACAATGGATTAGATTGCATGTAAAAAATAATAGATAATTGTTCTATTTGATTTAAACATTACAATTATTTTTTCCAATTGTGGTTTAAGTTATCATTATACAGGATTTGAAATTAGTAATGCAAATGATGGTTCACTCCATTGTTATAAATGTTTTTATTTCATATAAGTTGAAAAAATATATTAGGATGTATGTAGCCCCAACAATAGACATAGAATTTTTACTAAAAGAAGCACCAAAATAAACTAAAGTAGAGACTCTAGAGCGTATAATTAAGTAGGTTTGAAATTTAAAAATTGTATTATATTACATGTGGAAACTAATATATAATTAGTTTGTTTAATTGAAACCATTGTAATTATATCTTTCAATTCAAATTCAACAAATCATTATAAGACTTAAAATCAATGATTTAAATGGTGGGTCAATGTGATCGTATAAGACTTGCTTATTCCAAACAAATTGAATAAAGGTATTAGGTTGTACGTACATAGTAAACATATCATTAGTTTGTTCACTTTACTGGGGCTAGTAATTATAATTTGTGATTACCATTAATTCATAATAAATATTAACATCATTTTTGAAATGTTAGGTTTCTATATCACTAAGCAATAAAGTGTTGAAGTGGAGATATGTTAATATCATACGTGTGGTTGCAGTGCAGTTTTAGATGCAAATGGGCATCGCTATAAGTCAAAAGATGTTGATATTTGAAATGGAAGGAGTTTTCTTCCAATCGTACACCAAAGATGAACAAAATTGTTATATTCAAAGAGAACCAGCTTGGCAGTTTGGTGATAGGTCCTATTTTTTAAGGCCTTTTCATTCAGAACTGTTAAAATATTGCTTAAAAATTTATGATGTTACATTATGGACATTAAATGTCTCTGAAAAGTACATTCGATGAGTACTTGAAATTTCAAATATTGATATAGAGGACTTTAAATTCGCATGGAATAGGTCTCATTGTCATTTTCAAACAAAATTAGAAATAGGGAGGACAATACAATTTTATGAGAAAAGGTTGACTGATGTCTGGTCCCAATATGGAGATAATTATGGAGAATCGAATGTATTGCTAATAGATACAACAAATCATACTTCTCAATTCATTGGATATCGATCAACCACATCTTGATAAAATCCTATACAAGAAAAGAGCAAGATACTTTGCTTATGCGTATTTTATTCCCCTTTCTTAAGACACTTCATCGTATGAAAGAGAAATGTGAGTACATTTGAATGTTCAATAGAACATGTACTTCATTGTAGTGGATGAATATATTTTTCTTTATAAATTTGTTCACAAGTACATTCCAATTTTTGAATTCAATTTGAAAATAGTTTTTCTGAATCAATTTGTATGATTTTATAGCTTTCGGAATCTTATATGGGAATTTTCAATTTTAATTTTTTTTTTAGGAAAAAATACATAACTTTCAATTAATAAAAAAAAATTACAATGGGAATTGTCAATTATATTATTATATATTTCTATTATTATTTATAATTATTTTTGCAATGACTTTGTTGTATCAATTTTTTTTTGCTAATAAGTGTGTGTATGTGTGTTCTTAAATGAATTATTTTCCATTGAAATCATCTTACATGAACCATCAAGGCATGATTGTATTTTTATTGACTTGTATGCATAATACTCATATATAAATGTGAAATAAATTTTGAAATAGAGCTCATTGCAAACAAAAGTGCAATTCTTATTGAATAAATTATAATAATTTACTTGATAAATACTACAAGCACTATTGGCTATTCAGGCTAATGGGAAATGTGTCATAAGAAAATGATTTGAACTGTTTGAAGCATAAGATATCTGATTTGTCAATCCATATTTTACATAAATTTATATAATTCAATCAATTAATCATTGTAATTAAAATCATATATCATATAGAAAATCAACAACACTCAAAGTTCGTTATTGACCTTTTACCTATAAAATGCATTAATATGAGTGCATAAATGTGATATTTATTGTTTGAGATAAAAATATATTATAAATAATTTTTCATTTGTAAATAAAAACATATAATTAATGATAATGATTGCTAAGTGGACTATCAAGGTTTGATTGGACTCTATTATAGATAATTATGTCTTTGAACTTTATTTTTATTTTTTTCTTCTTTGTATTTTAAATAAACTGAAATCATATCATATGAGCCATAATTTTTTTTATTATTATTTTTTTTAAGTCAACTATTTGCGTATGTAATCATCTATCCCATATAAGTTAATAATGAATCCATTTATTGACCTTTGTTTGTTTACCGTAATGAGTATTAATTTCATATTGTATTTTTTTTGAAATAAAAATCCATGTAAAACAAAAAGCTCTTCTTAATAAAACATGGAAAAATTAAATAAAAACGTGTTAAGCGGGCCATATAGATTAATTAAATAGATAGATGATAAATGTTTGTATTTAAAATTTTTGCACCATAAGACATTTATTTTCCCATCCATTTTAACATATTTTCATTTTCAATGCTTAAATAATTTACTTGTAATTTAAACAATCTCATAGAATCCACCATGACTCGAAGCTATTTATTGTATTCTCTTTGGTTATATGCATTAATGGAAGTTTACAAATGTGATATATTTTTTATATGTAGCTCCTAATGTAAAGAAACATATAATTTTTATAAAACAAATTAAAAGTAATGGATACTAAGTTATAAGTGGTCTATATAAAGTCATTTACCAACTTTTATTTGCTTATCATGAATTTTAATATAAGTGTATAAATGCGACATTGTTTGTTTGAAATAAAACTCCATGTAAAATGAAATGTTTTTCCTAACAAAACATGAAATAATTAATTGATAATGAATAGTGAGTAGATTCCTCAAGTTCTCTTAAGATATTGGTCATAAATAAATGTATTTAAAATTTTTACAACATACACCATTTGATTTTCTCTTCCCTATTAGCATTTTGTAAATTTCCATTCGTAAATAAATCATTTATAATTGAAATAATAAAAGCCAACTAGACATAAAGTATGACATATTAAATTCTATTTTGTTATATGCATTGATACAAGGTTATAAATGTATTATATTTTTGAAATAAAGCTCTTAATGTAATTAAAGATACATTTATTAGAAAAAATAATAATTTAAAATCAATCGATGATGAGTTCTAAGTGGTTTATTATATTTTAAATCGATAATTTTTTCTATCTATATATTTTTAAATCAATTACTTTTATATACAATCATGCCATATAATTTGATAAGTTAAGAAATAATCGATTGATTTTTATTTACCTGCATAAATGTGACATTGTTATTTCTAAAAGAAAACTCTATGTAAAAAAATGTTTTTTATTAAAGCATGGATTGATTAATTCATAATGTCATGCATGAAGTAGACTATTCAGGCTCATTCAAGAGTTGCACGACAAATGAACATCTTTATTACCTCTCATGTGGTTTAATATGAATGTATAAATGTGACATTGTTATTTCTAAAAGAAATCTCTTTGTAAAAAAAATGTTTTCTATTAAAACATCATTGGATTAATTAATTCATAATGTCGAGAATTAAGTAGTCTATTCAGGCTCATTCAAGAGCTGTGTCACAAATGAACATAGACTTTAAACTTTTTTCCACCATATGACATGATTTTCCCATTAAGATTAACATTTTGTAAAAGTCAATTATTAAATAAAATATTTGTAATTAAAATAATTTCATAGAAGCTAACAAGTCGTGAAGCTATTTATTGTATTCCATTTAGTTATATGTATTGATATAATTTTATAAATGTAATATTATATTTTTGAAATAAATCTCTTAATGTAAGTAAAGATACATATTTTACAAAACTATTTAGAATTTATTGATAACGGGTTTTAAGTGGTTTATTTAGATCGTGACACGGAAAATCATGTGCAATAGATAAATGACTTTTACTACATATTTAATATTCAAAATTAATATTTTAATGATAAATTATTAGTAGTTACATTAAGTATTTAATAATCAAAGAGCATGAAGCCTATATAAATTTCAACTAAAATCCATATTAAGTTGTGTTTCACACTCAATTATTCCCCATTAACAATTCTTATAATTTTCTCCTCTTGGTGAAAGCACAATAGGTTGTGGGAAAGGGAGTTAGAGTCGTTTAACACAAAAATCAAACATCGATGACTCTATTATGTTATCCATAACTATAATATATTTCTTGGATGTTAAGCATACTAATATGATTTACCTTAAATAAATTGTTTCTAAGATTTATGTTTTACACTCTTATTGTGAATGTATACTATTGTACCTAACAACCCCATGTTGACCTATTCATGGTCTCTAATTCGTTTGACATTCCTAAATTATTTTTATCTTAAATGAAGTTAATATGATGATTTACAAAAGAATGAATGTTGTTGAAGGCCTTGGAATAGAAAACTTCCAAATTTAATGAAATATGTGTTATATGAGAAAAGTGTGGGGCCGAATATGAATTATGTTGATATGATGGGTTGTAGTGAATTGAGCGAATATTTCTAAGGCTCATTGATAATAGACCCTACTATCTGGATGAAGATTTATACTATGAGATATAACTTCCACCTTGTATAGTGGACCATTATGGGTCAAATTTGTGAAGTCGAATAAAGATTCGAGGCGCATGAATAAGGTTACACTATGGTTTAAACACAGGATTGGAACAGGTAAGGTTTCTGACATATGAGGATTGTGAATTAGGGGTTTAATAAAAGGGCACATTATATGCATTGAGGGTTTTATAACCTTCAAAGAATTAGGTTCCGCACAGTATTTAAATTTCCAGTTTAGGAATTAAAACATTGGAGGCGCATTATGGGTTTTATAATAAGGTATAATCCCATTGATGCAAAGAACAAAGTTCCCACATATACAGTTTGTTAGATATGAGACATTAGAGCTCCTGCACATAGGTTGTAATCTGAGCTGATTATTTGGGTTAATAAACATAATATAACCTTGGAATAAAAATCCTCCATATATGTTTATTGAAATTGCCAGATCAGCAGTAGAATGTTGAATTCCACAGATTGAGAGAAATTGAGGCCCAAAAGTTGGAGATGCATTGTTATATGCATAGAAAGAAGAAAATTTTGGGACTAAACTTGGAAAAGCAGTTATATATACGGCAGATACATAATTGTAGTTGACAGGTGTACATGCGCAGGTGCACAAAGTAGCAGTAAACAGAGGTATGCAGAACAGTTACTACAGCAGCAAAAAAAACAAACTCACAGAGAGCCAAAAACTGAATGGATTGAACTGAAATCATTACTGTAACTGAAAATGTAAATGTTTTAATTGATTTTATATTGTTTGTGATGCATTGGAAAGTCTCCAGTAGGAAAAAAAAACTCCACTGTAAAACTAAAATATATACATATTGCTATATTTTTCTGAATAAGCTGGACAAAGAAATGAGAAGGCAGAAGGCAAAGAGTCATGTCTATTCACTTAGAATTCCTGTAGAATGCAAACAACCATGAAGTTATTTTGTATAAAATAGGTAATATCCATGTGTAGAAGGTTACGGAAACAGAGAGAGAAAAAGAGAGTGTGCAACAGAATTGAAGAGAGTTGAAGATTGTGAGAAAGTTGAAGAATGGAAGAGAGCTGAAGAATATAAGAAAGCTGCAAGAGGTTAGAGAGGTTAGAGAATGCAGATATGAAGCAGTGAGGCAGAGAAGAAGGAGGAGCTGATAGAGAATCTGAGAAGATGCAGAGATGATACAAGGCAGATATGAAGACTGATGGGTAGCAGAAAAGAAGGAACTAAACAGAGCTGATATCCAAGGTAAATTATCAAATGTTTTCTTTTGAAAAAGTAATGAAGTTGGAGCTTCCATATCAAGTTGTAGCTTGATAGATTTCAGTTGTAGCTGACTGAGGTAGGAGCCTCCTGTAGGTTGTGGCCTATAGAAAATAGATGGGAGTTGGTGCTTCCACATCAAGTTGTAACTTGATAAAATGTCAGTTGTAGCTGACTAAGGTAGGAGCCTCCTGTAGGTTGGTGCCTGCAGAAAATTGATGGGAGTTGGAGCTTCCTTGCAAGTTGTAGCTTGCAGAATTGAGGTAGGAGCCTCCTGTAGGTTGGTGCCTACAGAAAATCAGTGGTGAGAGGCAGTTGGAGCTTGCCTTTGCATCACAAAAATAATAATATGTGTTTTTCTTCCTTTATGGGTTTCCACTTATATCTGGTGTCTTTGTGCATGATGTTTATGTGTTGATATAGTTTATCTAATCTGCTTAATACTTGGTGCTCTCATATTAAGTCTATTGTTACATTATCTTAATACTTGTTGCTCACATTCTAAGATTACTCACATATTAAGCTGAACATGAAATGAAGGTGTAAATCAGTTTTAATGGAAAATTTTTAGAATTCCATGAATGTGTTAAACTGATTCACCCCCCCTCTCAGTTTAACTAAGGGTTAAACAAGAGGCATGAACCAAGCTCTCAGTGGGACCTTGAGGTCATCCTTGAGTACCAACTGTGTTTAAGACTTCTTTAAGGGACATGATGGTCTACGTTTTTTAGTCAAATTCAGAAGATATGATGACCAAGTGGCATTGCAATTTTCCCAGAATTTTAATGGATGCAGATTTAAGGTTGGTGAAATAGAATTTGAAGTCACAGAGGAGACAATGGCTAGGGTTTTTCGTCTTCCTCAAACAGGGGAATTATGGTGGAATAAGCTTCCCCTTAAACCTAAAGTTTGCAATCAATTTTTAAAATGCAGATACAAGAATGTTAATTGTGCAAAAGGTGTCTTGAGGGTGTGGCTTAAGGATGAATGGAGGATTTTGTTGTCCATTTTGCAAATATTCATCACTTGTGAGGGCATGTATTCTTATACCTTTAAACACCTTATTAGAATACTCAAGGATTTTGAATCTGGTGATTTAATCAGTTTCCCTTACTATTTGTGGCGAAGCCTAGGAAAAATGGCTCTCTTAGTCTAGAGAAACGTTAGAAACCCTAGAGGCAGCCTATATCACTCTGGGTTGATCAAATTATTGATTATAGAGGATTCATAGAAAAATAACAGTACATGGGATGCTTTTCTAGATGGAAATTTGATCATTAATTCCATACTCGAGGTAAAAGAAGAAAACAAATTCATGGTGGACAAAGTAGAACAGAACCCTCAAAATGAACATTTGGACTCTCTGGGAGCTGAAATCCCTCCTCCTAGAGTGAGGAAGCCCATGAAAATGAGAGTAGTTTAGGAATATCCATATAAACCTCCTCTGATCATTCCCATACGTGGTAGGAGAATCACTATAAATATGACTAGACTTCAGTCTAGGAGGAGAAATATTCAGGAAAAATAATCTGAAGAAGAAAGAGATATTTCTAAGATAGCAAGTAGGCAGCATCACATTCCTTTGGACATTGAATCTAAAGATAATGGCCCTCTCAATGGATATTTCAATTCTGCAGAACCTCGGGAAGGTAAAAATAATTTTTCTCCTAAACCCACTAGGTCACATGAGTCTCGAGGCTCAGAGATGCCACTAGGAGGTCCTAAACAGTTCTCTTTATCTCTGGAAAGGGGAAAATAAGGAAGCCTATAGGCCCCTAGACCTCCAAGCCCAATTGTTCATAATATTCCTAAACAAGAGCCTGAAGTTTCTATACCAGAGTCCACCATAAAAAATTAAATGGAGTTGGTGTTGAAGCTGAGTAAAAAGACTCAGAAAATTAAAAGGCTCAAGAAAGAGATGCTTGAGACAATGGAACTGATGATTCTTAATAGGTGCATAAAAAGTGAGAATAAAAAATTAAATAACCATAGAAAAAAATCTCAAGATGAGATAATAGAATTGAAGGAAGATAACAAGAAGACAAACAGAAAGATGATGAAAATGTTTACTTCTGGGAAAGGAAAAAGAAAGAGGGCTAGCACTATAGGTCCATGTCTTAGTATCTTAATGGAGGAAACTATAATTTCTTAGCCCTCTTTGGTGACTCAATTTTGGTGAATCCTTTTGCATGAGGGTATGAAAAACCCTCAGTCTAGGGGGGCGTAGAACCTTTCTTTTGGGATATTTTTGTGATGCTAAAACTACTATTTTTCTCCTCAAAACCCCTTATAACATCACCATTCAGTCTTCATTTTTCCTAAATATTTAACATTTGACTCAAACTTTATGATCTCATACTTATGGTAATTATAGGATTTTCAATATTTATTTCCTAAATTTTTTTGTTTGATTAATTAGAATTTGAGAATATTCTTTACCTGTGAAGAAATATTATCCTTATGTTGTTGGAGCCCTTTGATTAATTACTCCCATTCACATGAAATGGTCAAGACTATTCATTCACATGAAATGGTCAAGACTATGCAGTGAGTTCGAGAAGATCTTCTATGGGTCCTTCCATTCAATGCTCAACGATATGTAGAAGGGAAATTTTCCAAAGAAGAGACACCAAGATCTGAGTTTGGCTTGATAGAGATAGGTTTTGAAAGCATTGTTCCATATTTTTTTTTAAATGTGTATTTAAGTAATTACTTCTGAAAAACCAAGAGAGTAGATCACCCTCTAATCCTAGAGATCAGAGGGTTGATCTTATCCATTAGACAATATCATTATATATAGTATGTTTCGCAAACCCTATGAAAAACTAAGTGTGTTAAACCTGGAGCAAGATTGCACTACTGTTGAATTTGTGCAAGACTTATATACTCTATTTTATGGTTGTATTTTGAAGTAACTAGGAAACTATTCCCTTAAGTTAATGAAACTATCTTGTTGAAATGTTGGTACCTCTGGGTGTGATCATAGCTTCGTAGGCTTCTTCTTTAGGATTGGCAAGGGCTCTCCATTATAGTGGAGAAGAACTGTATCCTCTTCTATTTTTTTATTTTTTTTTGGTTTGAATGAGATCTCACTGAATAGGAATGTTCAAGTGTTTCTTGTAGCCAAGATTTGATTTCATTATTAGTGCTCTTCGATGATTGATTAATGATCTTTTTATATGACATATGTTAAGTAGTTTTCATTCAAGTATTGTAGTGACTTCTTTTAACAATAGAAACTTTATCGAACTCCAAACAAATTGCAGTATTGTTGAGGTAGTTTCGAACTGTCATTTTTCTTAATTAAGCACATAACTAGTTGTCATCATTTATGGAAATGTTATTGAATTACCAATCGAACTCTTAAAGTTGCCATTGCAAGTACCTTGTTGTTAAAATTTTGAATTCATATTGTTACATATTTAACATTGAATACTGTGGTACTATTGCTAGAAATTTGATCTATATACGTATCTCTTTTTTGGGTATAATGTTGTTTAGGGATAGGGTATAAATCCCTTTCCTTTTCTTAGCATTCTTCCACATTGTCAATATAATTACTGCCCATTTTGGAACCCCTAGAACAGAGCAGTAGCATATAGACAGTCAACCCACAAGTATGGTGACATTTTCATTGAAAACATCCTTTATATTATTTATATAATATATTCGAGGGCCTTACTTCTCATTGGACCCTTTGTATCAAATAACCTACCATCCCACAACTGAGTTGTACCTTAGATCTACAACAGAGAACAATATAACTTGTCTCTACCTTGAATCTACAATAGAGAAAAATATAACTCGTCTCTACCTTGAATCTACAATAGAGAACAATAGAACTCTAGGTTCTTGTCGTTGCAGGGCTCTGCCTTGAATCTACAATAAAGAGCAATATAACTTTGGGTTCCTACAGTGCTAATGGTAGTAGATGGAGCTACAACAGAACCAAGGTCTTATTGGTCTTATTTTACCTTCTCTTTGCATAGGATTTAAAGGCAATGACCTCGCTGCACCTTTAAGTGATCCTTTATCTTCACCGAACAATACCTCATGGAGTGTCATCTCCAATTCAAAGATAAAAATTGAGACTAGTCTGTCAGGGGATAGTAGAGGGAATTTTTTTGTGCTTAGATGGGAGCTCCAGCCCCACGGTTTTGAAAAAGGATTGCATTTTTATCATACTAAGAATATATTTTTAGAATGAAAGGTTAAATTTTGATGAAATCCTCTAGTGTTCTCTATCTATTGAATTTTATATCCAGTCACATTCATTGTCTTCTGCAAATTTAGAATTATACACGATATGTAGGGGAAGAAAAGTATATTTTATCTTCTCAACAAGGGATTAGCCAAGGCCCTTGATAGAGTTTCAGAATTGGATGGTAGTGTTTTCTGTTCCATATTTCATATTGATTTCATGCCATTCAAATACAATATTAACATATCATACAAATGAAAATGAAATTCAATTCCATTATTCTAATAATACAGCAGGTTTATCTTTCTTGCATAAATTCCAGTTCTAATTATTAAAACTACCATCCATAACATTATGAGTAAAATGATTACAGTAGGTAATTGATCTTAACTTCACATATTTCTTTGAAAAATATTATTACAAGATAGTAATGAACTTCAAAATTTACATCTAGCCTTTTGCTCTTTGGCTTCACATGCCTCAAATGCCACTTAAGTTTCTTATACTCTTCACCTATATGGTATATCTACAAAGGAAGGAAGTTCCAATTCGAAATAATATGTTTCTAATGTGGCATTTGGATGTGAAGAATTTTCTGTAATTTCAATTTCAACCATCTTTTTGGGTGTGAATAATTTGATTTCAACTATATATCAATGACTATTTCAATTTCAACTATGTTTTTGGGTGTGAATAATTTTGATTCAACTATATCAACAGTGATTTCAATTTAAACTAAGTTTTTGGGTGTGAATAATTTGAATTATGTATCTCACAGCAGCGATATTTCAACTATGGACTGACTTTACAAAAGAATTGATGTCATGTATATATCCCAAAGTCGTTAACAATATGAGAATCATGCAGGAAGAAGTGATGTCATGTATGTCAATTAACAACAACAAAAACTCTGAAAAATTAAATTAGAAATGTGATGATGGGGGTGAGTACGTTTCTACAGATATTTTTCATCTCATAGTCAGTGAGATGATGAATGTTGGACTATATAGAGTGTCGAATTCTTATTCTTCTTCAACATGTATCAGTATGATGATATGTTGTGAAAAGAGGGTAGAATAGGGATGGGGATTCCTCATGGAGAGTGTAGGGTGTGTGCTCAAAAATATATATACAAAACTATTTCTGAAATCATTTTGGGCAAAGAAAGATGACCCTGTGTTGCGCCATATGATGGGACACCCATTGCAACATTGTGGAATAATGTTATTTTGAAGATATGACACTGGGAATAAGCTAAGTGACAATTTTTGGCTGTAACTGTGCATACGCTATGCACATTTAATTTTGGGCAAGAGGTGGAAGAAAGGTTGAGTGGTGATATTTGATTGGTAATGATTTAAATTTCGTGCTTATGACTCCTTTTTTGTTGCAACAAGGGTGATTGGACAGATATCACCCATGCCTACAAAGCATCACACACAATTCAATTCAGTTCACAAGGAATTTGGGACATGAGCTCAATATTAGAAATAAATAAACACAATGGGTTTTCCTTGTTATTTTATAAGTTATTCTAGTAATGGAATTTAAAATTATTGCAACCTCCAATGGCTGTTGTTGTTACAACAATTAAAACTGCAACATGACCAAGTGATTTTTTTGTCTTGTAGGTTACCCATTGGTCTGAGTCTGAGTCTTGGTTGCACTCACATTCACTATTCAAAATAGATGTCAATGGCTCCTTTTAAACTAGGAATTATGGTTACCCTGTTTCATTATTTTCTCCTCCCCACAAATATCTCGGTTTCACTCACATTCATTATTCAAAATAGTTGTCAATGGCTCCTTTTAAAACTAGGAATTATGGAACCCTGTTTCTGCATTTTCTCCTCTCCACAAATATAGGGTTACTAGAATCGGTTTTGGCAAATGCAGATGACACTTTGAACATCATTCTAACCCGATGGAAAAATAGGAATGAGAATTTTCAATTTTGGTATTTCCCCTTATTTCAAGGTAAAAAATCAATTGCGACATTGGATTTCTATTTTCCAATGCATGAGATATTAGTGGGCCAAATATTTACAAAAATTCTCTCTTCTCTTCCACTGTTTCCCTTGATGATAAAAAACAAATAGAAAAAAGTTCTTCACTTGAACCATGTTGGCTCAAAAAGTATATATTTCGCATTGTAAAAACCATAAATTCAATGCCTATATGCCATGTTGTGAAAGTATCCATGCTCTAATTCCATCTTGATGGTTCCAAAAAATATATTACCTACCATTTCATTGGGTACTATAAATGGATAATCATTGTCTACGTTTAAGGATCATATAGTAACCAAGTTTAAGGCTCATCATTCCAGAAAGCTCTTCTTTGCATATTTGGTGTCCTCTGTGAATTATGCATTCTTGCATTCATTTATTGCACATAATTACAATATTTTTTTATGAAAGTACACCAGAAGCCATTATGTGAGTCCTTGGAAAAGGATTAATTATCTACTCATTTCTGATCGATATTGGTATATCTCACAATTTTGAATATATATGAATAATTTTGGGGATTGAGGAGAGGTGTACTATTATGACACTTGATCATGGCATGGTTCGACATTTCCTTATACCATTGTCATTAAAACAATTGATTCAGGTAGCGTTGGATGCAAAGCTTCACCTAAAGACATGTGATTAACTTCGAGTAAATTGTCTCAACTCTCACACCACCCCTTTTCTTAAAATAAATTCTTGAAAACTTATGGTCATTTTACATCCAACACACCCTAACCACCCTAGTACTTTGGACTATGGTAGGCAACCTTCTTATTCATTTTCCATCTAGATAATGGGAGACAGAAGCTCCCTTTTGAATGTGTAACTTCTCATGAGTCATTTATGACTTTAGTATATCAGGTACCTGATTTAGTATCCTCACACTTCCAACACGATTCAAATCTAAACCTAGTTCCACAAATAGAAACATATATTTTTCCTCAAAATAATTAGTTTTAATACCACCCAAAGTTACCCCACAAGACTGCGGGTAACATCTGGCTCCAACTTGGATATATGCATTCTTATTGGGAGCACTTGAGAACCCTAGAATCTCATCCTTACCAAAATATTTATAAAGTGAAATATGTGATCCAGTGTAGCCTCCAAAATCTCTCAAGGAGGAAATATATTTTTCATGTGTTATATTATCATACAAAATAGGGAAATGTTGAAGTTTTCTTTCTTGTAGGTTGTAACTATGTTTGATATTTTCACCTTTTCACCAAAAATATTTTCAAGTTTGTATTTTCCTAAGTTGACACATATATTTTCTCCAGAAAGCCTTACATACCCTTCTAATAGTAAGGATTATACTTTATAGGTATAATTATGGCTGCTTCCTTTTGATGAATTGAAGAAAATACCTACATGTTGCCAAAAATAGTGTATCTTTTGCTAACTATAGAAGGTTTATGTGTACAGTAGTATCTATATTTATTCATGTCTGGTTCATCGATATAAATTTCACATATAGATGTAGAGTAGGAACATTCTCTTTTCTTTGGAGTAGACTCATCATCCTCAATGGCTATTCTTGAGAATGTGCAAATAAGAACACCATTTATTCTTCCTTCAATGTCACTGATGGTGTGTTTTCCTGGGACATTATAGAAAATATTTCAACAACAGGCTATCTTAATAACTGTGATGTATGGAGCATAATAGCAAAGAAAATTTTAAAAAGTATTCTAACAGTTAGCAACAACTTTGTAATGCCTTTAACAACCAAGGGATCTAATTTAGACCTTGATGCTCACTCTATTTATCATATTCATTTTCTTTTCTTTTTTCTTCTTTCTTTTTTTTCTACGAGAGAATTCAGAGCTGGTTGTCACTAGATAATTGAATAGTGAAATATCTATGTTATCAAAGAATTTGGAGACACATCTTTGTTGTGTACCGTCATCACCCTTGTGGCATGGGGTTGCCCCATTTGCATTTCCTTTTTTCTTTAAAGGAATTCCCTATTTGCATTACCTTTTTTCTTGAAAGAGATGCCCCATTTTGATCTTTACACCATTTTGAATCCTAGGGGAAACAGAGAAGGAACTTCTATTTAGACGTTTAAAAATTGTCCAAATTCATATTGCAAGAAACCAGAGATGTTATTATCAAACCCATCATCGATTTCAACATAACCATTTTCTATTTGGGGCCGGAAACAATCACCAATCCCCTAAATTGCAAGCTTATTCCACATCCTTGCTGCTTGTGGATTCTGGGTGTTATCTTTCCACAGCAACTGCTTTATGTTCTTGATATCCTTGGTTGAAATTTCCAAGGTAAATATCTATTTTTATTGTAGTAGTAATTTTATGCTCATATTTAAAATAACAAATAGGTGTCTCTATGTGTTTTTTATTCCAAAAAAAATATTTCAGGTCACTGATATTTATAACCTTTTGGTTAGTGGACCGTTTACTTATGCTCCAATCATCCCCTTGTGCATAACGTGTCATCTAGGACAAGGGATCTCAAGACATGTTTTCCATAGTCATCATCGTCCCTCGTATTAATATTTTTACCATGACTCTCATCACCCACTTCCGAATAATAAGGTTCAAAATCAATGACTTTGGAATTCATTTTTTCTTCACTTCTTAATTCACCTTGGGGAAATCATCTTTTCTCTTTATTTGTTGGCTACTCCTATCTATCCACATCACTTTTCTTGCCCATTTTCCAGCATGAAGATATGTTACTAGAACCTTGTTACGAATAGGAAGGGGCAGGATAGATTTATCCCTGGAATGAACAACATGGCTCAATCCAAATTCTAGGCATAAGTTTCCCTTCAGAGGAGTAAATTCATCATCAGAACCTAAACTATAAATCTGGGAAGCCTAATGTTTCTATTTCTATGTCCAATTCTCTTATATTTAAATTGCATTTTTATGTGAATTTATCTTATTGTAAACTACTAAGCCAGCTCATCTTATTGTATCTTTTGTGTATTGCATAACACTCTTGAGTAAGAATGATCAACTATATTTCATTGAAATTATTTAGAGACTTTATTTGTATTATATTATGTGTTTTTATCATCTTTATTGTGGAACTCATGAACACCCAAAATACCATCATCTCAATTTTTCGTCCATAAATAATTCGTAGAATATCAATTCATTTGTCAAGGATACAAGTGCACAAAGAAATCCTTCCAACAAGTCAAATTCAAAGTCTCCACAAGTCAAAAATGGTTAATTCCCTCCAAAAGTGGTAAAACTTCAGATTTTGGCCCCTGCAATAGAATTTTGGCTTCCTGCAACAAACCTGCAATTTTTGGCCCTCCCACAACTCTGAAATTTCACACACCCACAAATCTGAAATTTCACACATGTGGGAGTTTTTAGGGAAATTTTCATTCTCCTTTGACCTTGCTTTCTCTCTCCTTGACTTTGACTTATTTTCTTGTCTTTTTCACTTATTTTCCTCCTCCTTCTCAAGATATAAAACTTGCTTGATGTATATTCCAATTGATGCCGAGATTCTCTTATATATACACATCTTAGGAGGTTGAATTACCCCAAACAGAGCCAACTTGGTCTTGCAAGGACCAAAATTAACATTTTGGATCAAAAAAAATTCCTTTTCCACTTTCTTATCAGAGAACCAAATGGGACTTGACTTCTACACTTATGACAAATATTATTTTGACTTGAAAAAACCTAGAAGCATGAAGAACATGATTGACCTAGAAGACAAATCAACTTCAGCATGAAACTTATGCTTAAAATAATTTTTTTTTTTCTTTTTTTAAAACAAATATACACTCATAAGTACAAAGGTAATTATCAATACTGAATATGGTTACATTCTACAACACTCCCATTCTCTCTCTTTGTTTCTTGGAATAGGAATTACCTTGAAGGAGGAACAAAATTATAAGATCATCTTTTTGTTTTTTGGAAGAAAGGTTTCTAGTTGGGTAGCAAAATTCCAGGGTTTTAGTTTTGAACAAGCTCCCATCTGGAGTAGTGAGGACTTTTTAGTGGTATGTGAGGTGTTCTTGTGGGACAAAGTCTGGAAAGAAGAAGCGATATTTTTTGTGCTCCTGTACTCTAAGGAAGAGCGTGATTTTGTTTGGGTGTAGGCATCTCCTGAAGAAGGTTTGCAAAAATATGCTAGAGATTTTCTGGCACATGAAGGAAATTTGAAAACCCATCAAAAATTGTGGATTTTCTCTTTTTATGGCACAATAAATATCTCTAGAAGGCAGTGAATTTACTCGACTAATTCTTGTCCTAGCAAGAAAGGTCATTTCCTATCCCTTCGGCGTTACATGTCATAGAACAATCCTTGGTATTATCTCAGCAAGATGGACCAAAATTGGATGGTTATTTGGAGGTTTATAAGGCAGTGGAGTAGTGACTTGGAACTCATTGGAGGGTTCCAAAGCCTAAATATATTCTGAATCAGAGTTGCCTGAAGCGGGACCTATTCGGGTTGAGCATCAAGGAGGGTTTCCAAGTTGTGGGGATTTGATTCTTGTCTTTGGATCCAAAGGAAACTACTGAGTTTGTCTTGCATTCAATCTGTGGATAAGAAGTCCTATACAGGCCAGCAAAGACACTTCCTGTAATTCATGACTGCCAGTAATTCAGATCCTCCAATAGATGGATGTAGTCTAGTATAAGGAGGCATATTATGGTGAAGCCAACTCTATAATAGGTTCATAAATGACATCTTACAGAGTGAAAATCCCAGGAAGTGTAGGAAACATAACTCATTTAAGTTGTGACTCCTGGTTAGAGTATCTGATATTGTGGAATTTGGATATAACTTGTGGTTCATATTTCTCATTAGTGAGGAACTAAAGTTGTTTGAATTGAATTTCATGTTGTGACTCAGGGTTTATATGATATTGAGTAGTGTATTTCCAAAGACTGTTGTACTGTAGTTTATTATTCCAGATACCTTTGTTCATTGTAATCACTAAATATAGAGTAGCAATTATGAATTAAAATTTAACCACTGTAATAGAAAAAGAAACGTTACTTATCATGAAATTCTAGGGTGAATTATCATAACACTGTACAGCGATATCAGTGGTACGGGTGCATTGTTGGATTTATTTTGTTAAAATTTTGTACAAGAAGGATAAATTTTGTTGAAAAATAGGGAAAAATTACCCTAGCACATTACATAGAGGTCAAAAATTCAAATTCAAAAATGTGCAACCTGGAGGCCTGCAATAGAAACTAGCTTAGATTGTTTTGTGATAGTATTAATATAGATGGGGTTTCTTTGTATTAGCTTAATGTTTTTTTGTGCTACTATTAATAGATGGGATTTCTTTGTATTATCTTAATGTATATATATATTATCTTAATATATATAGTTTTGTCTCATTAAAATGAGGATTGTGGTTGGATTTATATTTTTTTTGTTTCTTTCTTGATGCTCCATAAGTTGCCTAAAGTCTTGATAGTTGTTTAGTTTTCCTTTTAACACTTATAAGTGCTTTTATGCATTTCCGTTCATGTTTTTAAAACATAGATACTAATGTGAATATCTTTTACTTTGTTCAGGATATGAGAAGATGGCCTCTTCTTTAGGAAATGTGACAACAATTGCCATGTCTACCTCTTTGGGCAAAATTTGAAAGGAGAGGAAGTTGGTGCAGTGTTTAATAATTATGGTAGACATTTTTCTTCTCTTTCAGTTTTTTCACCCATTTCTTTTAATTTCTTAAGAAAAATATGGACTCTGATATTACACACCGGAGAGCAGGTAGTTAATCTAGGAGTCATGGAAAAGGCCCTTGTACTTCAACTGGGATGGCTCATTGACAAAAAAACTACATGCCAGATAAAAATGATTTTTTAAAGGAAGGTCACCTGCACCTAAAAATTCAATGTGGATGATCTTTCCTTATCCACTTATATTTGATGTTAATCTGTGGTTTTTTTTTTTCATGGAGGGTTTTTTTGGCATATAATCCTGCATTCAATTGAAATCTTATTGAAATCCCACTCTAATTGTCTTGCAAGCAGGTGTGAAAAAAATTGTTTATCTTGTTGGAGTCACCCTTAGACCGAAGGGCATCAACGTTGTTTTGGAGAGAGAGTATGGTTCTTCGAAAATAGTAAAAAATGGCATGAAAATAGCTAAGTAGGTAGTTTATATATGTGTGTTATGGTTTTATTTTTAATGTTGTATTAGTTTCCCCTTCCTAAATGTCTTAGATCTGGTAGGAAAAATTTGCAAACTGAAAGGTCAAAGACAATATATTTGTTACTCAACGATCTACTTGGTATGTGGACTAGTCACATGGGAGTAATGAATAAATATTTTAACAACTGAAAACAAAGATTTGTGGCTGAGTCAAGTTCTATTGTAATGGATAGTCTAATGAAATGTATTTCAATGCCATGGTTTCATCTTTTTGACATGCTGGGTTAGAGGACCCAGTTGAAAATGTTGGGGCAAATTTGGTAAGACAAGCTACAAAAAAGACAAATAATTTAGTTGGGGATGGAACTACCACATTTTTTGTGCTTGCACAGGGTTTAATAAGTGAAGCTGTAAAGGTAATTTTTTGTCACTAGTATTGGTTTAAGATCTATTCATTTTTGTATGGTTTTATGGTGTTTGTTTTTCTAGTTTTGGTTTGGGATTTAATGAGTTTAAGATGGTATTTGAATGAAACATTTTTCATCAGGTATTTGAAATTTTTTATCCTTTTTTCAATTGTTATGAGCTTGTTAGGAAGGACACAATAGAAAAATATTGCATCTTAAATTTATGAATCGGAAATTGAAATGAAACCTTTTTGTTTAAGTTGTTGTAGCGGGTGAAAATCCCATTCAAATTACTAGGGGCATTCACATGAGAGCTAATACCTTTCCTTCGGAACTAAAATTTTTGTCAAAGGAGGTAAATCCTCATGTTTTGAGTAGGTTGGTTTTCTATTTTCTGATGGTTTGGTGTTGCACCTAATTGAATGAATTCGTTGCCTAAGGTATTATTGGTTGCAAAATATTTTTCATTTTTCATATAGTATTTGTCTTAAGGATTACATTTGGTTGTGTTTTTTTGTTAGATATTTAATAGTTATAAAGAGATAGAGATTAGAAAATCCATAAAAAGAGCTGAGGGTTCGGTGATATCCAAGAAGCACCAAGGACCTCAAGAAAACCGTGGTAGGGTTTTTCTACCATACATTAAAGGTGTCACAGATAATATCACCAAGGTTATAAGAAGGAATGACATTTTCACGCAAGTTTCAGCAGGAGGAACAATAAGACAAAAAATGCAGTCAGTTAAAGATAGTATTAGTCACGAGCAGCTTAAAGGTGTTTACAAGATTTATTTTTCATGCGGGAAAAATTATATTGGTGAAACCAGGTGCTATCTTCAAAAAC
Source organism: Pinus albicaulis (assembly GCA_034641835.2). Lineage (NCBI taxonomy): Eukaryota > Viridiplantae > Streptophyta > Pinopsida > Pinales > Pinaceae > Pinus > Pinus albicaulis. The sequence continues at coordinate 646,630,446 of CM076569.1, read as the reverse complement.
ATCTTAAAGAGCATGGTGCTGATATTAAACATGAGCGATCTCGTACCTCGGCCCTTGCTGATCACTCTTCAAAAACTAAGCATCATTTGTGTCTTGAGGATGATCAATTCATTTCCTGGGAGGAACACTATCAAAGAAGAAAAATTATATTAGTGCTCGAGATTATAAAACACCCAGATAACATTAACATGGATGGAGGATATGAGATCAGTGATAGTTGGCGACCTCTATTCGACAGATGTGGTCATAGAGTTCATCCTCATCCAAGGTATAGTATCGCAGGTTTTCTCCTCTTCCTTATAGAATTTTTTAGGGTTTGGTCGTTGCTAACAACTAATTGAATTATTTACTTATAGTAATTATCCTTATTAATTAATTTTTATTTTTCTTAACAAAAAATAATTAATTAGTAATTATTATTATTATCTAAATTTTTTAATAAAAATTAAAAATTATAATTAATATTTTATAATTTATTATAATATTAGATTAATTAGGATTGAATTATTATAATAATATATTGAATAAATAATGATTATTAAAATTCAATTTCTTTCATGAAAAAAAACCCGAGCATAGCTCTGCACCAGGCCGACCTCCATGACCTAGGGTTTGTTGGTTTCAGCATTGGCTGCCCTAAGCAGACCTCCACCCATAGACTGATAGGCCGCAACTCCTCTCCTGGACAGCTCTAGGCTCACTAATGACCAACTCCAGTCGGGGGATGGCTTCTCCCCCCATTACAAGCCAACCTTCCATAGGGGCAATGGCAGGGGTCTATTCCATCAATCAGCACAACTTTGGCCCGTCTCACGAAACTACAGGGGAGACACCCACAGCGCAGCCGAAAAATACACAAGAAGCAGCAAAAATGAACACTAAATCATCAACATGCATACCAAAGGAATCCAAGAAAATAGTGATCGAAATCCTAGCGCATCACATCAATGGTAGAATCCAATTGATGAAGCATCACACACTGATATTCAAGTTCATGGGCTTCTAGCCCACAGAAAAATCATTGAGAGGATGGATAGCCTCGAAATGGAAACCCAAAGGCCACATTGACCCGCAACTATGCGCTAAAGACTTCTTCAACATGCTCTTCACTTGCTCTAAAGACAAAGATAGAATCATGGATGAGGGCCCCTATTTTTTCAACACTGCAGGTCTATACCTCAGACCCTGGATGGAGCATTTCAACCCTAAAAAAAAGGATATCACTTGGGCACTGGTCTAGATCTGGCTCTACTCTCTCCCCCAGGATTAGTGGGATGAGATGACCCTCAGATACATTGGCAACGCCCTAGGAGAGTTCATCAAGATCACATAGGATACCAATATCAACTGCTACATAGCCTATGCCCGCATATGTGTCTACATGAACCTAGAGGAACCGCTACCAGACGAGGTAAATATGGTGCATGAAGATTTTGAATGGACACAAACTGTAGATTATGAGCACATTCCTTTCAGATGTAGGAAGTGCCACCAACATGAGCATCTCTTCAGAGACTGTCCCCTAAATAAGAAATTTATGGTTGAAAAGGAATCCAATGGACAGGAAGCAGAAGGATTCACGAAGGTAGCAAGCAAAAAAAGGCACAACAAGAGAGCTACCCCTCAGCAGAATAAAAAAGGACCCACGACCAGCAACATCTTTGCAGCCCTAAATTAGCTAAATGAAAACTAAAATGAACCATTCATCGAAGCCAGGCATACCTCCATGGAGCAGGCCCATTCCTTAAAGGCTCAACAAGACACGATCCCCCTTGAGACCTTCCTGAAACCACCAACTACAAACGCCGCAGAGGAAAAAAATATTCTAAAAGGAAAATAAAATATCACGGTGTCGATCCCAAAAGCCATGGAGGAAGAATAAAAAATCATAGATCTAGAAGGCCTGGATCTCATAGGGTTAGAGGACTAGAAATCTATCTCGGAGCAAAAAATCCAAAAAATGGAAGAAATCCTTGCCAGAGCACAACAACTCCCCTCCCTGGGTATCCAGGGGGGCACGCTCATTAACAGAAAATACTTCACAAAATATTCTCACAAAAGGGGTAGAAAAACAACCCTGCAAAGAACCATATAAATTGGGAAAGAAATGGTGGACTCGTGGTGTTTCCCTAAGCTGAATATATTCTATGCCTTTACCTCCAATCATATCCCATGAAGCTCATATCTTGGAACATAAGATGGATCAACAGCCCACGAAGCATAGGATCATAAAGAAAAGGATTACTGAGGAATGCCCTACAATATTCTACATGCAAGAAACAAAATGTTCCAACTCTACTCTAGATACCATCTTCAAAAAAAATTGGAAAGGAAGCAATACAATAGCGGTTGATGCCAAGGGGGCATTTGGAGGTCTGGAAATGATTTGGAACCCATAAATAATATCCTTGGAGAAATTTCATGCTAATATACACTTCATCCAGAAAACATTTCACCTGATTAGCACAAAAATCCATGGTCTACTCACAAATGTCTACTCTCCACAAAACGCCCAACAAAAATTGGCGCTCTTGGAAAACCTGGTGGAAATAAACAAACAACGAGCCATTCCCCTCTGGCTCTTGGGAGGAGACTTCAACATGATAACCAATCTTCAGGAAAAGAAAGGAGGAAGGATGCATCTAGAATCAGATAGTAATGGATTCAATAAATTTATCCATAGTAAAAACATCATAGATATACACACATCCAATGGAATCTTCATATGGAATAATAAAAGAGGTGGTGCCCATCATATATCCTCAAGATTAGACAGAGTCCTCATCACATAAGATCTCATTTGACTAGGAGGTGACATAGATGCTACCATCATCTCGGTGGCAGGATCTAACCATTGGTCGATACAACTTCAATGGTCACGACCAGGTAAGAATGCTCCTAAACCTTTCTACTTCAAACATTGCTAGTTCCGGCACCCAAGGTTCAAGGAAATGGTTTCCAAATGGTGATCCACCTTAGCACCTCCACAAGGTACTAAAATTCTCCAGTTCCAAACAAAATTGAAACTGCTCAAAGGAAAACTAAAGGTTTGGAACAAAACAACCTTTGGCAATATCTTCACAGAATAAAAATAATTGGAGGAAAAAATGAAGAAACTGCAACAGAACATTATTCAAGAGGGATGCTCAGCTGAGCCAAAAAGTCAGGAAAAAACCTTAACTATTCAGCTAGAAGAAATACGAAACCAAGAAGAAGCCTTTTGGAGACAAAAATCAAGAATCAGTTGGCTCAAAGAGGGATAAAGAAATACCAAATTCTTTCATCATTCCACCATTCAGCACAGGATGCACAAAATTACTACCCTCAAGAACCAAATCGGGGAAAGGCTGGAAATGTAAGAGGCCATCACTGAGGAGCTGCACAATCATTTCAGGGAAATTCTGTAGGAACCCAACCACCAGAGGAATGAGGCTAGTGGGGAAATCACTCAACACATTCCCAAGTTGATAATGGATGAACACAACATGATGTTGCACACAACTAGCACTCTAGCTGAGGTGGAATAGGTAGTCTTCTAGCTAAAGGCAAGGAAAGCTTCAGGTCCTAATGGATGTACCACCAACTTCTTCCATTTTTTCTGGGAGACCATCCAAAATGAATTCTGGGACATAGTGGAGGAATCACACTCCACCCATTGGCTTCTACCTATGCTAAATGCCACCTTCATCAGTTTGGTACAAAAAGAAGACAACGCAACCTCGCCAGGTAAGTATAGACCCATAGCTCTTTACAATGTCATTTACAAAATTATCTCCAAAGTAATAGATAACAGGCTGAAGCAGCTCCTTCCCATAATCATATCCCCGGAGAAAACAAGTTATGTGGAAGGAAGGAAAATTCTTGATGGCATCATCTTAACCCATGAATTCATTCACTCCCTCAAAACCACCAAATATCCGGGCATGCTTCTCAAAATTGACCTATCAAAAGCTTTTGATAAAATTAGCTAGGATTACATCAAAAAAGTTCTCATAGCCTTTGGGTTCAGCCACACCTGGGTTCAGTGGATCATGAGTCTCATCACCTCCCCTTTTCTCTCCATTTTGGTCAATGGTATCCCCTCTGCAACCTTCAACCCCTTGAGAGGCATCAGACAAAGGGACCCTCTCTCCCCCTTTATCTTCATCATTATGGCAGAAGGATTGGGTCGCCTTCTCAAAAGCTTCATCCAGACAGGTGCCCTACTTGGTTTACCCCTCCACAACCTACATCCCTCCTCTCACCAACAATTTTTGGATGAAAATATGATTATGGGTTACCCCTCGGTCCAAGAATCTTGTTCCCTTAATTCCGTTATCGACTCCTTTGAGGCCTCTGGCACAGAGGTCAACCCAGAAAAATCACATATCTTCTTCTTTCATACCTCCCCTCTCACTCAACGCACTATTTCCCGCATCCTTGGATTCTCCATTGATTATCTACCTTCCAAATACCTAGGCACTCCATTGACTGACTCTGCCATCAATCACTCCTCCTGAAGTGCTCTGCTGGAAAAAATGGAAACCCAGTTATCCAACTGGACCCATTGCTCCCTCAACATTTCTAGCCACCTGGTCCTCATTAGATCTATCCTGCAATCCCTCCCCATATATCTCTTCTTTGTCCTAGTAGCCCCCAAATGGTTCCCCAAATCCATGCGCAACTTTCAACGATATTTTCTATGGGGTGGCACTAAAGAAAAAAACAAATGGGCCTTAGTCAATTGGAAGGATGCTTTTACCCCTAAAATTCAGGGAGGATTAGGACTGCATGATCCGGAGCACAAAAATAACATAATGGGAGCTATCATTAGGTGGAAATGGGTCTCCAACCCAAACACTCCATGGGCCAACCTATGGGCAGCCAAGTACACACACTTCCGGCCAAAGGAGGATCTCATAAGGTATAAATTAGACCCCAGGGGATCCCAAATTTGGAAAGCAGCAAGCAACCAAAAAAGGATGATACAAAATCATAGCTTCTGGGAGCTGCAAAGTGGTACCCAAGCAAGATTGTGGGAGGACTCCTAGCAACAGACACCAAGCCTTTCCTCCATCTTCCCCATACCTCTATGGAGTGTGACTCTCCAAGGAAGTGTTGTGCTATACAACACCACCCATTTATTTTAATAAATGGGGACCCTTTAGAAATAAATAGGAATATTTTTTTTAGCTTCAAAAAGAAAAACTTAGGAAATAAAATTTTTCTTTTGAGTTTTCCACTTTATTCCTTTAGCGCATCGTAAACCGCATAGCTTACAACTTAAAAATCTTCACAATCCTCTAAGTTATGTGGACTGCGAAATGCGCTAACATTTTTGGAAGTTATGTTTTAAAACCTTGCAAACACTTCAATTATCGTTATACACTCTTTATCGCATCGCACCTTATTTAAAACAACCAACTCATAAATAAATTCGATATAAGTGTGATTGCGTAGATTCGATGAGCCAACAAAGAAAAAAAATCAATCTCTAAATTCCTATTAAGCGTGGCTGCTTGACTTTTTAATGCGCAATTTGCATTTAGCATGACTTAACCGAAAACAAATTCATTATCGCATAAAATTTGCGATGTCTGGTTTGCACACATTTGATTTCGTAGCATTTCCAGGTAAACATCACAAATGGTAAAATTTATATATGGTGATGTGCGAACTAACAACATTTAATTACTTGAGCATGCGAAATGACATGTCGTATCAAAACGAAATTTGAGATCTAACGACTTAAAGTTGATTGATTCATATTTCGTGTGAAGGTGTAAGAGATTTTATTTTGAAATGATTATCGATGATTGATATCATATTTGATAAGATTCATATCTATTTTTGCATATTTTGAAATAAATTAACAATGGATTTATTTCTTTGTTTCATACATTTCTAATGATTGTTCTGTATACTTGAAATTAGGAAACTAACTAACATAACGGAGAAGAAGGAAACGAACAAGAAAGGCAAAGATATTGCTCAAATATCAACTATTGAAGATTCAGACATGGCCCCCTTACTTTCAGATACCACCTAAAAAAAGGAATGTGGCAGTTTGTCATGGGAAGCAATGTATTAGTTTTTTGAAAATGAAAATCCAATAGTGATAGATAAAGTTGCTTGAGTAGAATTATCTGTTTCTTCAGATCCAACTAATTTTGACGTTGCATGTTCATTCATCCACAATATAGCCACAAGGCTAAAGCTCTCCCTTACACAGATATGGTTAAGTGGGAAATTAACCACTTAAACATAAAAGACATAAATTTTAAGGATTCAATAAGCAAGAATATTGGTTCTTTCAGGGCAGATGATTTGAAAGAAATGTACCACTTACTAGACTCACAACAAAATTATGACAAAGATTTTCTACAAAGCTTTAAAGAAAACAATCCAGATTTAACAAAGGTCATAAAAGAATGGAAGGAAGATCAGGGAGAGATGAAACGAGATAAACTTGATACGTACTCTATTTCCCAACTTCCTTACCCTTATTGTTATGCTACCGATATGTTGTGTAGATTGTTTTCCAAACCTGATATCACTGGGTTTCAATAGACTGGGTTCCATTGATTGACACAATCATTAATTCCTCAATATTGAATTGGGAAAATATCCTATCTGACATTCTAGCCAAACACATCATAGAATATAGGAATAAAAGGAATGTTTCATCTAGAGAAATACCTCCCTTTTATATGTTTGCCTATGTCATGGATGAAATCTATTTTTCTTCTATTTTTCCTACTATGGGATGGAAATGGACTACCCAAGACCCTACCCCGATCCACATTTACCATAGAGACCTTTGGGATTCATACTTTCACGTGCATTTTTATAAAATTTGTTATGGAGGCATGTTGGCTATGCACCAAATGATATTCAATAAAAAGGCCCTTAAGGTTTCGGAAGAGGCTAGCAGAGAAATTATTTTGGTGGCTAGGTGGTTTGCAGAGGATAATTTTACATATCTCAGAGTATTTAGGAGTTATACTTCTCCCCACGTCCTACCATATTGTGTTTCCTGATAAGTTTCTTGCATGAGAGATAGCCTACTTGCTTGTTAATGGTATCACTAAACATCTGAAAGATGCTAAGAAGGTAGTTTGGCCTAATTTCCCTGTACAGTGTGGCACTTTTGCACTTTTTGATATTGGCCATACCTACAATGAGGTTTCCAAGATTAATCTATTTAAATTGGCAGCAATGACAAAGAGGTTATACGATCAAAATGATGTAATTAAAAATTACACTACAGAGCTCAAAATGAAGCCTTTTGTAAAGGAAATAGATGGATTTGATGATATCTTCCAAGGCATGGAAAAGTTTCAGATATAATCAAGTTTGCATCCAACCAGCTAAGCCAAGATGATTTGGAAGCATTCCAAATATATAGAAATAATAAACTTGAGAGAGTTCTTCTCAACTTGTTAACTATTGAAGATGTCAACATACCTACTCCAAGTATCAGCTTGGATAATAAATCAAAAGACATGTCTGATGATGAATCAGGTCAATCAGAGCATCAATCTCAGAATTCAGATCACTTTGAAAATGAATCCGAATCCAAAAATGATAGCCGAGAAAAGATAATTGACTAGGTAATCCAAGAGATAGATATGTACGAGTGAAAATAAAGCAATGGAACAGATTCAACTTCTCAAGAAGTTCAATACATTCATGACATACTAGATCAGTATAAAAAGTCACAAACAAAGAATTTTAGTAGTGAATGGGAGGAGTTTTCTGAAGCAATAAAAACTCCTAAAGCTAATCCCAATGCTGATCAAGTAACTTGTTTTCAAACACCTGAACATTCCAAGAAGATAGTGGAAACTGCTAATCCACTACAACAAGTTCCAAAGACTCATGATCGAGAAATCATACAGGCCTACCCTACAGAACAAATATTTTTACAAGTTGAATAAATTCCTTCATTGGACATCTTCTACAGTCCTACCTATAAGGTTTTAGTTAAGAGGAACAAAAGGAGAAGAATAGTTGAAACAGTCTCAAACCTCACAGATGAATTAGTTGACGTATTATGGAAGGATTCCTTAGATGGCCCTACGGAACATCTATCTAAATTATCACAGTAAGCAGGGGCATATGCTACTGCCACTATTGATAAAGCTGCTAAATTTAGAGTGTTGCTGAGGCAAAAGGAAGCCAGAGTGCAAGAACTAGAAAGGCTGTTAAATGAAGAAAAATCCAACTCCAGTGAGAAAATCAAGGCAGAGATAGCCCAATTTCAAAATGATTTTGAGTCTTAAATTGTAGCATCAAGCAGAAATCAATGAGAAACAAGCACAACCGGAAGCAGGAATGACTAGGTTACAAATTCAAACACAACTAGAGAAATTTATAGAAGAAGAATTGGATGTAAATGCTAAGTTAAAGAAAGAACAAGAAGTATTTTTCCATCGAGATTCTATTATTGACTCTTATTTTGATTTAAATAAAATACTAGTCCAACAAATAGCTATCCAAAAACTTGAATGTGAAAGACTCGAAAAGAAAATCAACGAACACATTCAATGGGAAGCATCAGACTCAAGAAATGAAGCTTATCTACCTCAGGTAGATAAGTTTCATAAGGAGATCCTATTCAAATATTGGGAAGCACAAATTTAGTAGGAAGAGAAAGCAGCAATGAAGACATGAAAATTATCAAATGAAACTATTGAATATGTATGTGAACAATTGGTGAAAGCAGAACTTCTCAAAGAGTACATGTCTGAAGTGTTCTCAGAAGTAAAACAGCGAGAAACACAGTGGAAGCAGAAGTCAAACACATGGGATGAAATAATTAAAAAGTTAAATAAGCTTGATCAAAAAAATAATTGGAATTTCCTGATCAAACCTTATCATCAGTACTAGATCCTACAATCCTTAACAGATTCAACAAAAATATCGCAGCTACTACTCTCAAATGCAGTATTCAAGGGACAGGTCAGATCGAGGATTTCGCAGCTAGCTCAGCTCAAGCCTATGATATATATTTGTCAACTTTGTGACCAAATACAGAAAAAAGGGCAGAATTCATAAATCAAAATTGTTATTTTATTTTACTAGATTGTAGTTTAAGTTAGTCTTGTGAGGATGGTTTTTTGAGACCTCCTCTATATTTTTGTAATAATCTATTTTAAAAAATATTTAGTTTAGTATTTAAACCCCTCTCATGCATTTAGAGATTTTTCAAAAACATTTGCAAAGAATGCACTATTGTAAGTTTTTGAATGCTTTGATGAATTAATGGAACATGTCTGTTATCTTTTGACAATTAAAGTCATTTAACTGATGTTGCACTATTGTACTATTTAAATTGCTTGAAAGTGAGAAGGAGTAGATCAATTACTGTCAGTTTACATGAGTAGAACTTCGTACATATGGTACTTTTATTCACTTGTATTAAGTCTTTATTTATAGATTGAAAACCATCTTTTATTGCATTATATATTTGAAACGTTATTATAGATGAATGTTGAATGCACTTATGTTCTAATATTTTTCTGTAGTTTCTTATTAAATGTATAATCACACATAAGAATGTGATATAATTTTTACAATTTTTCTAGTCAAACTATTTTGTTAGAAGAATCATCTTACATAATTTTCATCTCTTTCAACTGTTAAATGATCTATATTACTAACAATTAAAGGATATCTTATCAAATCGCACAAAGGAAGAAGCATCCTAGGCATATAGTAGAATAAACAGTCTAGATAGATGCATAATATAGATTAAAATAATTTTCTATTTGCATGTCATATAATCACACACCCTCAAATTCATCCTTATTGGGAAAGTGGTCCCATTATCCTCAGTCGGAGCCACTACACCGAGCGGAAAAGAAGCTCCTTTAAGGTCTGAACGAGGTGGTTTTCCCCCATGTTGTGAAAGCGGAATTTCGAGGCCTCAATAGGAAGTAAAATACTGAAGTTTCAAGACTTCTATATGGATGACACCTCCCAAGGATATAGGCAATGGCTGCACACGAGCAGATGGCAAGACGACTGGAACAATGAGGGCCATATAGACATCTGGGAGGATCTCAGTACCAAAAGAAAAATAAGAGTAAAGATAGGACCTAACATCCTACCCTGGGGGCATATCCCCAGTGGAAACTACTCAACCAAGGAAGCTTACAACATACTACATCAGAAGAACCCTGGCCCAGCAGATCTCAGCTGGAAAAAGACATGGAGGGCCAATATGTAGCCTAAAATAGCCACCTTTCTGTGGCTGCTAAGTAAATGACGCATCCTCACATGGGAGAATCTATTGAAGAGGGGGTTTATATGACCCTCCAAATGCCCTTTATGTCAGAATAATTTGGAAACCATCAACCACCTGTTGGACCAATTCCCTACCGCAAATTTCTTGTGGGACAGAATTGCAGTCTTATGCCATCATTCCAAATGAGTAAGGGCAACATCATCAACACCATCAGCAGTTGGCAGGAAAATCCATTCACCAACATGCTCCTAAATAGACTCTAGAAGATCATTCCAGGAATCCTCATTTGGAACATCTGGAAGGAAAGAAACAATTGCATCTTCAAAGAGAAGGCATCCACATCAGATCAGCTTTGGGACAGGATCCATGGAAACCTCTCTGAAACTTTGGCCTTAGATGCATGGAGTCAAGAGGACCTCCCCACCTCTGCAGCAGAGTGCCACAAATGGAACAATTGGAAAATGAGTCTAAACACCCCCCTAGACATCAATCCTAGAAGTGCAGGTAGAACCCTTGCTCCTGAAAAATGGTCTCCACCCTCTAACGGATTCTTTAAATGCAATTTCAATGGTGCGTCCAAAGGCAAACCTGAAAATGCAGGATTCAGAGGCATTATCAAGAACTCTCAAGGAGACCCTCTTCGAATTTACTACGGGAACAAAGGTTGGGAAAAAAATAATTCGACGGAGTTGGAGAGGCTTATATAGGGTATTCCAATTGCCATTGAGTTTCATTACTTCCCTCCAGTAATGAAGGGAGACTCAGAAATCATAGCTATTGTAGCAACAAAAATCCTCCAAGGAACGGCTTCCTCAAAAGTATCTAATAGCTGGAGGCTTGCCCATAAGCTCAAGGTTCCGGAACAGTTGATTCATAACCACAAAGCCATTACTTTGGCCACATTCGTAGGAAGGCCAAATCCGTTGCAGATCTCCTTGCGAAAAAAGGGGTGGAAAGCAACTGTGACCTGCATCACTCCACCCTAACTCAGGTTGAGGAGGAATCACTCAGATAGATTTCTTCACTCTTATTCAGAAGGATTTTCTCCCCACGGATGTGGGTGATAGAACTGGCACACTTGAAAATCACATCTCACACACCCCAAAGGATGAAGATCTCCTACATAGAGCCTCACCTAGTGCAGATCCTCAAACAGTTAGCCATTCACACAAGACTCACAGAATCAAGAATGATGATGAGATGATGGGAACTGTGTCACCATGTCTAGGGCATCCCTTGGAATCTATCACCATAAATGATCACCATGATTAACTCGTATTGCAGCCATCCCCCTTCCCTCAAGCCTGCTCAGGTGATCGATCATGGCACGCAACTGTGTGTGAGGCCTTCTCATTGCTATCCTCCTCGCACACACCCAAGCCCCTTTAAAAAGATGATATCTCAACCCCTTTCTAGCCACAGTATTTTATCTTTGCCTTTCACCTCTTTACCTCTGCTTTGGCATCTCCCTGACTTAAGAAGGCTGCGAATCCCTATTCCCAGCGTTGAGGTATGCAGTTCCTTCTGGGCTTCTGCATCCCTTTTGGTGCACCCCCCCCCCTTACTACTCTGACCCCCTGAGCCCTAGTGTTGCTTGCCCTTATGTGTATCCCTCCCTGAACATCTCCCCCTACCTCTTCGCACAATGGCCCCTAGACTTCGCCAGAGAAATATCCGAGGTGGATAGAGAGGGGCTCTCCCTAGCCGCTATCACCATGGCAAGGACAATCAACTAGAGTCGATGGAAGGCTCCTCCTCAGGAACTTTTGCAAATCAGAGCCCTGATCCCGAGCAAGATGAAGAATCCCCTAGGCAAGCTACGTAGAGAGGAAGGCGCAGCTTGCAGAATTCCACCATCACTCCCCAGACGCACCCCCAGTACCACAAAAATGACCCACTGCCAGTTCAGGAGAAGGAAGATGATGATTTGGATGTCTGGGTGATGGATTTCGATGAAAACTTGACGCATGTCCTTAACAGCTTAGATTCGGACTCCCCCATCCTCTACGCATTGGTCCACAAACCCAGGCGTACAGTGGTAGATTTGGAGGAAGTCGCTGCACAAGTACCTGCTTGCCCCATTGAGGAGGAGGTCCCCAACAGCGATGATGAATACGAAAAGTGAGGCATGCACAGCTACACAACTCTTCTATGTTTTTCTTCAAGCTTTCCATCAATCATTTTTTGCTACCGCATATTTTGTGCTACTTAGATACACCAACACTACTGTGCATAATGTAATTTTCTATTTTAATTCTTGTTCGGGCTAGTTTCCTCCTCTGAGGCAGCCTCGAAACTATGTAACTAAGGCTAGAATTGGCTAAGCGCAACTTGCCAACCCAACCTGTAGCATATGTAACTTCTCTGTTTTCGAATTAATAGAATAGCCTAACTTACCAAAAAAAAAATGATTATTAAAATTAATAAATAATAAAACTATTTTTTATTAACATTTATTTACTATTTTGAATAAATGAATGTTAATATTAATTAAGTGAACTATTATTTATTATTATTTTTATTTATTAATTTTCTAAACAATTCTAATTATTATTACTACCATCTAGGGTTATCACATATTCTAGGAGATTATATTATAATATTTATCACTAAATTAAAGATTAATAATTAACCTTTATTTTAGCTTTTATTACTAATGTTTATTTATTTAATTAGATAATTTTAAGTTAGTAATAATTATAATTTCAAAAAATTTAAAAATTTGTTTAGTAACATTTAGGTTTTATCAATTAAAACTAATTAATTAATATAATTTTTTTTTAAACTATTTAAATTTATTATAAAACATTTTATTAAAAATAAAAATTATTATAATTAATTAATTATTTATTAAAATTAAGTTAAAATTTAGTATTATTAAATTAATGAATATATGATATTATATATACTATTAAAATTTATCATAATTTATTAAAATTATTTATTTATTTATTTATTAAAATAAAATTCATTAAATAAATTAATAGAATATTAATTAGTTAGTTCTTGTCGGCTCTTCCTCTCTCTTTGTCACTATATAAACCCTGACCTTCTGTCCCTCTTTCATTATTCATTCAACATCTTGTCCTGAAGATGGATCCCCATTGGGATTCGAAACGTCGACCATTGTTTTTTAACATTGTGGATAATCTGTAGATTTCTTCAATAATAGTTGTAGTTGTTAAGTCTTGTGGTTGAGGTGCACTTTTATTATGGAAATAGTTGATGTGGCACTATCATTTAATCCTTACTCCATGGTAACATCTTGAGGATTTTCTTGTGAAACATTTGTCTTTTCGTAATTTACTCCAGGGTAGCATATTGAGGAGTTTCTTATGAAACATTGTATCTTTAGAATTTTTTTTATGGGTGAATGGTTAAACATGTTAACACTTTTTAATCTATATTATTTTCTAGGTTGAATTCAATGAATTAGTAGATTTTTCTTCAGTGAGTGCTATGAATAACTATGAAATAGGAAAAATGATACCAGAGGTTATGAGCAAAGTTGGAAGGAAAGGTGTTGTGCACTTGAAGAGGGAAAAAGTACATAAAATAATTTCTATGTTGTGGAGGGAATGCAATTTTATCATGGTTATATTTCTCCACACTTTGTGACAGACAATGAGAGGATGTGACATACAGTGAGAAGATGTTTGTGGAGTATAATGATTGCGAGGTAATTGATGAAAAATAAGTTTCTTCTTGTTTCTTTTTTGTCTTGTTATTCATTTGGAGGGAATGCAATTTTATCGCAATTATATTTCACCACACTTTGTGACGAACAGTGAGAAGATGTTTTTGGACCATAAGAATTGCAAGGTAATTCATGCAAAAGAAGTTTCTTCTTCTTTCTTTGTTGTGTTGTTATTCATTTTTTTCCTCGTAATGTGAGAGAATAATTGAAAATCACACCCTTTTTTAAATAAAACCCTAAATATTTCATCACCATACACACTTGGCATAAATGTAGATGGAACTTTGGTTTTTTGCTGGAACATGGCATAAATATAGGTTAAAATTTGATGTTTTGCAAGGTTCCATCTAGGTAGAAACCCTGTTATATCAAGGTTCCAGGAAATTATGTTCGGTTCTTAACCCTTGCTTTGATGAAATTTTGAAATGGTTTCCTATTCACTTCCATCTTACCTGTATGCGTATCATACACCCTCGAGGTTGATTTTGAGTTATGTTGGTTTGTGTGAAATTGTATATTTTGTGCCCTAAGTTTTTTTTTTTTTGTTTATAAAATTGGGAGTGTTTATTTAATTATTAAAAAGAAATATGAACATTGCTAAGCATAGGTTATTCTAAATATCTATTTTTTCATGTTTTCTTTTTCATTCTACTTATCAAGGACTAGAATTGAATCATTATTTATTGTAAATTGCAGCTTGTGTTGGTTGATAAGATCACAAATGCAAGATACATAATCACAGTGTTAGAAGATTCCATCCATGGGAGGTATGCAATTTTGATCATTGTGGAGGACATTGAACAAGAACCTTTAGCTACTTATGTTGTCAACAAGCTTTGGGGTGCATTAAAGGTTGGTGCTTTGAAACAGAGAGGAAAATCGAATACTTGGATGGCATTTCCATATTGACAGGAGGTAATTTTTTATTTGAGATATATTATTGAGATAACACATTATAGCATTCCTTTTGTTTGATTTTTATTTTTTCTTATCGAGATAACACATTTCTTTAAAGGGTGCTAGCTCAATGGAAAAGAACCTTCCTTGCAAGAAAGAAGTTGGTGGTTTGATTCCATCAAGCCCTAACATGATTTAGTCATTGAAGAAACAAAAAGATTCACATTATATCTATATATATATATATATATATATTATTTATTTTTTATTTTTTTTCTAAAGATAATTTTGTATTGTCTCTAAAGAGACAATAACTGTGATTAAAGACATGTTGTATTGTAACTATTGTATATTGAGAGACAAAAATGAATTGTCTCTTAAGAGACAAAAATACATGTATTCTATATTGCCTTTATAAAGACAATAATTTGAGACACTCTTAAAGACAATTTACAAGTTTTTTTTGGTCTCAAGTTAAGACAAAATGAATTGTCTCTTAACAGACAATAATACATGTATTCTATATTGTCTTTATAAAGACAAATTTTTGAGACAATAATTTGAGGCACCCGCTTAAAGACAATATTTAAGACAATTTACAAGTTTTTTTGTCTCAAGTTAAGACAATTTACTTAAAAATTGTCTTAAATATTATCTTAAAATCCCCCCTTCTGTAGTAGTGATATAACCTTTGTAAATAAAGGAGGCTATTTTTTTGGCATGGTTTCATATTTTATGGTGCTTTGCACCATATACATTTTTATTATAATAATAATAAATGTTTTCTTTCAGCATTTTTTATTTTATGGTGCTTTTCACCAGATACAGTTTATTATTATAATAATAATTTTGATATCTTTATGATAAATTTTTAATTTTTTTAAATTGGTTTTGGTGCTTTGCATCACAATATCTTGATCCACGTCAAATTGGTTTTTGGTGGTTTTCACCATACACCATGGAATGCCACATATGCATTTAACACCAAATTTAACATTTTTTACTAAGTCCACATTTGCACCTGAAAACATAGCACCACTTGTGTATCCTCACATTTTCACCACTTTTGCACCACTATTTGAAAAATAACTATTTCTCAAATCCTTTACAAATATTTGTGTTAATGTGAGGATAAATGGCCCTTCTTCTAGAAAAATATAATTCACAGTATTTATCTCAAAAATATAAGAAATACACCCTATTTTATCCTCCACGTAGAAGTGATCCCTTCCACCATTGAGAGCACAACTATGATTAGGTATTTAATATATAAGAACAAGATAAACAACATGGATTATAAGAGTATCTCCATGTTATAGGTTAATTTGGGAACCATTCCCAATGACCTGGTTAAACAGGACATCGTCCCCAGAACCAATGAATATGGTCTATCATCCCCTATCATTTCAGTTGCTACAAGCCCTAAGACAAAGAACAAGAACAAATCATCTATGACTTCCATTGCAAGGTTTCCAAGATTTGAAGTACATATTATATCACCTATGATCTCACCAACGTAGCCTCTCAAGGGACTAACTGCTTTGCATATGCAGTTACCTCCATTCAAGGGTGCTCTGCAAAGCACTTCCCGACATTCAAGAGTGAGTTTGCTACACAATTTTTTGGTCATCTAACCTCTTATCATTAGATGGACCCAAGTACACCATGTAAGACCAATTTTGCCCTAAGTAAAATTGCTTTCACTATGTAAAATAACTTAATAAACCACATTTATTAGGTTGTTTATGGTCTAAACAGGAAACCCCAAAAGGAAATATTAAACAAACCTATTTTGTTTGATTTTCCTCATGGAATAATTAATTAAACTATAATTTAATTATTATTCCTAGTCATGTTTAACCCAAAACAAAGAAATTAATTAGATAAACCTTTATTTATCTTATTATTTTCTAGGAATAATTATTTAAATCTTATTTAGATAATATTCCTTGTTAAATATGACCAAATCACCCACAAATAATTAAATAAATCATTATTTATTTAATTATCTTTCAACCACTTCCTTAAATAATTAAATAAATCCTTATTTATTTGATTATCTTCTAACCGCTTCCTTAAAAAGATAAATAAATAATTTATTTATTTATTTTTAACTAATTAAGGGATTTGACCCAAGTCAAATACCTTTTCCATCCAACAAATATAATAAAATATTCCATAAAAAGTGGATCTAGATCTGGTTAACCCATGCACCAAGATCTAGAATGACCCAATATTTTGTTATAAATGGGAGGGTTTTTCCTACCATTCTTCACCTTTTGTTGCCTATTAGATCACTCTGGATCTATACACTTGGTCCCATTTTTCTACCATTTGCTGTGTGAGCTCCCTTTGAGTTCCATTCTTTGTGTGGGTTTTCTACACCAACAAGAGAGAGAAATCTTAGATCTGAAGTGCTGAGGACTTCCAAGAACCCATCCCACCGAGGAGAATTGGATACGCCTTCTTGTTTTCCTCCCAGGTGCCCAATTAATATAAAAATTCTTTCAAAAATTGTTCTTGTCTTGTCTATTGGTATATGGAGCAAACCCTTGTTTTTTCTACTTAATGTCTTTCCATGCATAGATCTGGTTTTTGCAGCTCTTTTATGTTCAACTAACCGCAGATCTAAAGATATTGGCAGCCACTTTTGTTGTTAGGGCTATTAGTTATGCGTAGCTAAAGTGGTCCTTTTTCGTACACTTCGACAAAGGATTCATACTAACAAATGGCGACTCCACACGGGTTTTAATTTACGACCGTCGTCGTTTTTCATATTCCTGCATATCCAGCTACTTCAGACCCTAGGGTTTCTTTTCAGCTGTTTATTTTTCCTATTTTTATGTTGTTTTTCTCACATAAAACCCTAAAACATTAAAAATTTTAACTTTCGTGTGTTTCTGGCCCTATTACGCAGGTAGCGAAACGGTTGTAAATCGAGACTCGCAACTTTCTGTTCATCATCGCCGAGACAACCGGAAACGGGGGTCGCACTTTTCCCATAACCTCGACCTCGACTTCCAGGTCGCACGCCGCTCTTTTTCTACGACCCTCGCACCGAAAGGGCGGTGTCGCAACTCGCGACCCCGCCAATTCTTCGATTTTTCTCGCAATTTTTTGGGCCCCGCTCGTTTCCGCCGTGTTTTCCACCGGTTCAAACGTTTGGACTATTTCGACCCTCGGGTTCTCCCTAGTGATAGCTTGTCTAAGTGGGAACCTAGCCCCCTAGGGCTTCAGTACCCTCCACTTTTTGTGGAAGAGTTTTAGTTGTTTCAGCCGTCTGTTTTTCAGAGTTCCAGCCTTCCCTTTTCCAGATCTTCTACCTCCTTGTCAGATCCCTTTAAATCAGCCTTTCTTCCTTTCAAATCACCTCTTGTCATTTTTTTTGGACCTCTCTTTAGGACCTCCTCCCAGTCCTTGCCGCTTTTTGCTGATTTCCTCCCTTTTTCCAGCCACCTTGCCTCTGTCTCTTGGCTGTGATCTGCACCTCTTTTCAGCAGCTTTATCCTTTAGATCCCTGTCCCTTTTGACCTTAGATCTATTGGCCTCTTTTCTGTGTGTTTCCCCTAGATTTTTCCCTTTCTTTTTAGATTAGTTTTGAGAGACCCGCTTTCTTGGGTTAGATAGATGCACAAGTAGCTGTTAATTTTCTGTTATTTCAGCATTATATACTGTTCTCTGTAGGTTTATTTTCAGCTACGCAGCACATTTTTTTTTCTTGCTATCAAAACGGAAAGGGTTTAAAAATTAAAATTAACGCACGCCACACACTGACCCTAAGTGAAGAAGCGCCTGGTTAACACCGCCTGGCAAAGACTCTAAAATCAATTGTCACTGCACCTTATCTGCCCTTGACCTTTCTTGATTCTGTCCCTTTCTGCCTTTGTCGGTTTCCTTCTTCTTGTCATCATTGCGCCCCCAAGGCGCCTTTCCCGGAGACTTCTTGGCCTTCACCCTCAGTTTCCGGTTGATCGACCTGCTCCGCACCGCCGTCGTCGAGCCAGTCCACCTTCGAGTCCGCACTCCGACTCCTCTCCCGATTCATCGGGTCTCCTTTTCCTTCTGGTTCTCCCCCTGTCACCTTCACTATGTCTGGTCCAGGGCCTAACGCTAGTGGTGCTCCCGGCCCTAATGCCGACACTACTACTAGTGGAACCGCCACAGGAACTACCTCGACCACACCCTTGCTGCCGTACATCGCAGGCCTCAGCCTCCCCGATTTCAATCAGTTGATCAATGACCCTATCCGCCATGATGTTGGTTGGCCTGCTATGCCAACCAAGCTCCCCTCCGACATCCCTAAGTTCGAAGGCCTTGCTGGAGAAGATCCAACCAATCATGTCTGATCTTTCCACATGTGGTGTTCCTCCAATTCCATTACCGATGACTCCATCCGTCTTCGTTTGTTCCAACGCACGCTTATCGGCGAAGCTTCTAAATGGTATGTTGAACAAGCCACCTCTTCCCATACCACCTTTGTGACCCTTGCCCAAGCCTTTTTATCTTATTTCCAGCTCCCTCTCCGATACGATACTGGCACGGAGCTCTTGACTTCATTCAAGCAAACCTCTTCGACCCGCCTTTCCGCCCATGTTCAGGAATGGCGACGAAGACGAAGCTTATGTCGAGCCCCCCCCTTCGAAGATCGGGTTTACATGGACTGGTTCCTTCGCACCCTCTTAGCTCCTATCGACAAAGATGTCGCCTCTCACTTTCCTCAAGCTGAAGAAGCCGCCCTCCAAATAGCCTTGAAATATGACCTGGTCTACGCTCAATCTGGTTATGTTTATACCATTTTTCCCGACCTCCTGTGCCTGGGCCGGCGCTAACACCCTGGGACCTCATTCCGCCGACGCATCGTTGAGCCCTTCTCATCCGCACGCTCAACCTCCTATGGGCTACAGGAGCCCTCTCAGGAGGGGCCGCACCCTAGCACTCTTCCTCCCCGTGTAGAGCATGTATCCAGGATACGGCATGCCTCCTCATTTTGCCCAACCTCCTGCTTACCTCAATGTTGCCCAACCTAACCATTACCTTTATCCGCAGCCTGGTGCACCAGCTCCTCCAGCATATGTGCTTCCATCTCCCTTGCCTCCTCAAAACCCGCAACAACACTTACAGCCCCCTCCAGGGCAAGTATTTGCACAGCAGGGCGCGACTAATCCCCCTTCTTCTCAAAGAAGGTGGAGAGGCAATCAAAACCAATCTGCCCCTGGTACCCGTGGACCCAATCCTGGTGTGGACCCTAACACTGCCAACCAGCAACAGGGCACTCAGCCCAAGCCGGACAGGCCGCTTTGCACACATAAGCCTTGTTCGTGTTGCAGTGTTTATGGTCATTACACCCACGATTGTCCCCTCTTACCCCAGATGCGGCAGATGTGGGAGTCTCAAGCCACATTGCGCGGACAACACGCCTCCCCTCATGCTCCTCCTAATGTGGCCACTACCCAACCGGCTGTGTTTACTGACCCCTTCCCTCAGCAAGGATTCGTGGCTACCCAACCGCCTGACAGCCAGGTCGCCACTCCCCCTTCCCTTTCTGGTTCCTCTGATTACCAGATCCTTATGATGCACTCCGATCCTTCCCCGACCGTCGACCTTCACCTTCAAACTCGGTCTCGCCAGTACCCCAAGCCTCCTGCTCAGTCTGCCCCCGAGCCTCCTTCTTCAGGTTTTACAGAGCGTCTTTCGACACCCAGTGGTCCCTTACATATCCCTCAACCCAAAGTTGAGGTTCATACCAATATTCCTAAGGGACCATTACATCGAAACGCTGCTTCCGGTCGCGCTGCTCACTCATATAACATAGTAGATGATTTGGCGCAATCTCCTGCTGCCATTTCCATGCTGGAACTCCTCCAATCGTGCCCTTCCCAAAAGAAGGCTCTACTATCTGTCGTGGGTGCTGTAGATCCTGCTGATGACCAAATGATTGTTTTCGACGCCACTCAATCGGACCATCCCCCTCTTCCTGCTTCCGTCGCCTTCCAAATCCCAGTCAAAATCCGGAACGCCAACGTTTCACGGTGCATAATTGATGAGGGGGCATCCACCTGTGTGATGTCCGCTTCGGTTTGGAAGCAACTCGGATCTCCTGAGCTGGCCCCTTCCACGATCACCCTTCGAGCATGGGATGGCCACGCCTCCCAGCCCATTAGCCTTTTCTGTAATTGTCCTATCACCCTCGCTGGTAAGACTATTTGCGTTGACGTCGAAGTCATCGACGCCCCGCTAGATTACAACATTCTATTGGGGCGAAGCCACACCTATGCTATGTCTGCTGTCCCATCCGTGGTCTTTCGCAAGATGTCTTTCCCCCATAATGGAAAGATAGTCACCATTGACCAGTTGACATATCATGAGCCAAAATCTCAGACCTCACCTGAGATGACCATCTCTTCCATAGACAACAAGAAAACCGTCGATTCCTTGACCAATGTCTCTCCCGGTGTTTACAAAGATTCCTCCCTGCTTGGAACTTTTCCTAATCTTCCCCCTTCTCCTATCACTGATCCTAGCTTATCGAATGTTTGCATGATTGAATCATCTTAGGCTGCCCGTAAGCGGCATGCCTCGGCTAGTCAGCAACCTCCCCCTCGCCCTTCGCAACCCACTCCTAGCCATTCATCTCAGCCAACCGGACCTCCTCCTTCTGGCCCTCCCCCTACAGCTGGTATCCCCGAACCCCTTTATCCTCCTGGATCGGTTCCCCGTGCCTTAAACATATCGGCGCCGTCCTCCCCGGGCCGCCCGCTCGGACAAATACCTTCTCGCGTCTCTCCCGAGTATTTTCCGTCCCCGCTATGGCCACCCCTCTCTCCTCAACCTCGACCCCCGGCATACCCGGCTCGGCACATTGACCCTCCGGCCCACCCATATGTGTCCTGAATTGCCGCACCTCAAGATCTTGGTCAACGAGGCGTTTCCCGACTCTGACATCCCCAAAGTCTACGTCACTATCCTAGACTCTATCCCGAAACTCAAAACCTTGCGCACAAACCACCCTTGTGCTTTGTGCGATTTCCACGGCCATTACACCCACCTCTGTCCCCGCCATGACAAGTATCGTTCCTCCTTGGACATGTACCGCCGATTTAGGGCTCCTTCGATAGGACCGGAGGATATTCCTACTCCCATTCACATTCCTCCTCCCGCTATCGACCCAACAACGCCGTCAACCACCATTTTGTACCTGTCATCATCCTTTCGAGATAGTTCACCTACCCTTCAACCGGCAGATACTCTCGGCTCCTCCTCAGCCGACCTTGGATCTGTTGATACTGCACATCTGAGCCCTTCTCCTCCTGATGACCCATCACACATCACTACCTCCTTGGGTGACCTTTCTTCCTCCAATATTCCCATCTTCCAGTCCGATGAAGACATTATGGAAGCCATGACCAACCCCGACTTCCCATGGGACGATATACACCATCGCGCATACTTCCTCCCACAACAGTCCCATGACCAATTTGCTGTGGAAACTAAAGACTTCATTCCCCATGCAGTCGATTGGTTCAAAAACCCCATTCCTGCACCTGATGCTTTCGAAGAAGGAAACATGGCCAATATCTCTCCTACCATCAAAATTGACATTTCAGTCAAACCAAGAATCAAAGAATATATCACCTTGGGCGCCCAATGCACCCCGAAAGAAATCGAACCTTACACCAAGCTTTTCAAAGAATTCCGTGATATTTTCGCCTGGTCCTATTCTGAAATGCCCGGACTTGATCCCGCCATTGTCGAACACCATATCGACACATGGCCTGATGCCCAACCGGTCCGTCAAAAGTTGAGACCCATTCATCCTTCCCAACGTGACGCTATCAAAGCCGAAATCGATAAGCTCAAGTAGGCTGGTTTCATTTACCCCATTGAATACACCACTTTTGTACCTAACCCAGTTCCCGTTCTCAAGAAATAAGGCACCATCCGTGTCTACACAGACTTTCGCGACTTGAACAAAGCTTATCCCAAAGACAACTTCCCCACACCGTTCATTGACCAGATCATTGATGAGTGTGCGAGGCATGAGGTTCTATCCTTTATGGACGGCTTCTCCAGATACAACCAAATTTCTATCCGTTTTGCTGATCAACTCAAAACCGCGTTCATTAGTCCGTGGGGAACTTTTGCTTACAGGGTCATGCCTTTTCACCTCAAAAACGTCGGCGCCACTTTTCAACGGGCCATGTCTTATTTTTTCCATGACTTAGCTCATATTATCCCTGCTTATTTAGATGACCTCACTGCACGTTCTAAGCATCGGGCGCAACACCTCCACGATCTACGTACCATTTTTCTCCGATGTCGCAAGTATAATATCCACCTTAACCTGTTTAAATGCGTCTTTTGTGTTCCTGTCGGCCGTCTCTTAGGCTTCATCATGTCTAAGGATGGTATCACTCTTGACCCTTTGAAAGTTCAAGCCATTCTTGAACTTCCCATTATGCGTACCCTACGCCAGCTCCAAAGTCTCCAAGGCAAAGCTAATTTTCTTCGTCGGTTCGTCCCTGACTATGCCACCACCGCACATGCGTTCCTTAGACTCCTCCGATCTACTATCCCATTTGTGTGGGATTCCTATGCTCATGAGTCTTTCGATGCCCTCAAGCAGGCTCTCACATCCGCTTCCTTGATCCGCCCTCCCGACTTTGATCGGGACTTCATCCTGTATATCTCCGCTTCCACCTATTCGGTCGCTGGAGTCCTTGTCCAGAAAGATGACAATGGTATCGAGCATGTGATTTACTACGTCAATAAGAACCTTGTAGGGCCCCCTGTTTCCTACTCATATGAAGAAAAATTAGCGCTGGCTGTCGTGTTCTCAGTCCAAAAACTTCTTCATTATATCCTCATGCGCTCCACCAAGGTTGTGACTAATTCCAACCCCCTGGCTTTCCTCTTGAGTCGTCGTATCCTCACTGGGAAGTACGCTCGTTGGGTCATTATTCTTCAGGAATTCGACCTCGAATTTGTCACACCCAAGAGTAAGAAAGGCTTAGCCCTCGCTGAGCGCATTTCTGAATTACCTACCGGATCGCAAGACCCTCCAGTTAATGATGAATTTCCTGATGAACACTTATTTTCCATTACTTCTGACGACCCGTGGTATGGCGATATTCTTACTTACTTGCGAACCCAAAAGTTTTCCCTCCACCTTGATCATGAGGCTCGCCGACGTATACGACACCAAGCTCCCTGATACCTCCTTATCGGCGACGACCTCTATTGTCGCGGGGTTGATACTGTACTTTGTCGTTGTCTCACACACGCTGAAGCTGAGCAGGTCCTTAATGCCTTCCATACCGGCGCTTGCGGTGGCCAACTCTCCGGTCTTGCTACTACCCAGAAAGTCATGCGCGCTGGGTATTTTTGGCCTTCCCTCTTCAGTGATTGCATTGAGGCAGTCAAACACTGTCCCAATTGCCAACATTTCACCCCTAAGGCGCGAGCTCCCCCAGCTCCCCTCCATCCGGTCGTCTCCACTGGTCCCTTCTGTGAATGGGCCATCGAATTTATGGAGTGTCGCCTGCCATCCGCTGGTAACCACAGATATATCATCGTGGCAGTCGACTATTTCACAAAATGGGCCGAGGCCATGCCTACATTTAACAACATGGCAGCTACCACGGCCCTCTTTTTCTTTAACCACGTTATCGCTCGATTCGGAGTTCCGAAACAACTGGTCTCTGACCATGGCAGAAATTTTGAAGATGAGATATGGCGCGAGCTATCCTCATTGTTGGGTTTTGAGTACCAATATTCCTCCTCCTATTACCCCCAAGGTAATGGCCAAGTTGAAGCATTCAACAAAATTCTCAAGACTATGCTTCAACGGACGGTGAATAAGCACAAAACCAACTAGCAGCTCATGCTCTTCCTTGCTTTATGGGCCTATCGGACTTCTGTTAAAACCGCCACCGGGTTCACTCCTTTCCACCTCGTTTTTTGGTGAGGAGGCAGTCTTACCAATAGAGTGTGAAATCCCTTCCCTGCATCTGGCCATCGAACTTCTCCCTGGCACCCAACCTCTAGAACAACGACTTATCATGCTCGAGCGTGCTTCCGAAGACCGCCGTGTTGCCTTGCAAACCATGGAAGCAGCAAAGAAACGCACCAAAGCCCAGCATGACCGAAAAGTCCAGCCTCGCACTTTTCACGAAGGCGATCTTGTTCTAGTCTATGACCAGGCCCATGATGTCCTTGGTCATGGAAAGCTCGACTCATTATGGCTAGGCCCTTACATCATCAGTAAGGATCTCTGTAAGGGGGCATACCTCTTAGAGGATTTCGAAGGCAATCCCCTTCCTAACCCTCGCAATGCGCTCTATCTTAAGAAATATTACGCTTAGCATTTCCCTTCTGAAATGCATGTTTTATTTTCATTTAGATAGCCAGCATATTTTTTCGTTTTTTGTGTTTAACCCTTCACCAAGACACATTTTTTCTAAGAAGGGTCACTTCACCTCTCCTTAAAATCGAATTTCCTCACTTACGACACTTGTACTTGGGGCACCATTTTGCCTCCTTACTTGTCTTTGTTCATGATGATTTTTGTCATGAGTTACCATCTTGTACTCATGTTTTCATGGTCCCCCATTGGGCCTTTACTGTGTGGCAGCATCATTGAGTCGCACTTGTTTAGAGCATCCAAGTTGAGTCATCATCGCATTCATGGAGTCTATCCCGAGTCCCTTTGTACCCCATTATAATCCTCCATCCTTCATTGCTTGGTCTCTCTCTTGTGTCGCACATTATGACCTCCAGTCCCATTGTCCCCTATCCCTTATGATATTGTGTTAGTCGCTGCCATGTTATTCATGCTCTTTATGCTCTAACAAGGGAAGTCTTCCATTCGCTACTCAGTCCTTTGCATTTCACCATCATCATTAGTGTCAGTCTGTCCGTCACTCTACTATTGTCTCTCATGCCTTAGTTGAGGATCTCTCATTGCCTCACCTATGGCGGACCTCCTTCTGTCGACATCAGCTCATTCCTTCCAGAAGCCAGGTCTAGAGGGAGGTGTACCTTGGTTCCAGCTTCCACTCTTGTTCGGTGCCTCAGATCAGGCAAAGGGATCTCTCGTTTCCCTTTGACTTGGTTGTTTCTCCACTCCAGCTCCTTTCAGCATGATCGAGATCCGTATACTTGATGGTTCAGTGATACAGCAACAGCTCTTGATGATTCCCGGGTGTGTGTGATATGTCTCAACCCTCATGAGGGGGGGGCCTGCAGGTAGCCCCCCACATGCCCGGATGACCTCCTCCTTGCAGCCTTCGATGCAGCTCCAGATATTTGATGATGTTGGCCTTAGCCACTTGCAGCGCCTCTTTGATTTGCATGTATCAGTCAAATTTTGTGAGCCCTTCCCCATGTAAAGGGGGCATTTGGGTTGTATTTGTATCTCATGTACTCAGATATTATTGTACAAGTCCTGGCGGTTATCCTAGGCACAGCATGTATATGGGATTCCTCATTATATTTTTATCTGGCTCATGATTATGTCGATTGTACTTTATGGTTCGGTCCCTTGTTTACTTGACACACTATTCTTTTGTACTTTTTCTCGGCGGGCATAGGTATGCCTCCCCCCCCGCCTTCAGCACAGGTACCCTCTCATTAAAAGAGACTTGTTGCACCTGCGAGTCTCGTCTCCTCAGGGTCTAGTTCTTCAACACACTATCTATCTTGTATTTATCTCTCTGACTTCCCTTTTGTTGTCTAGTGATTTAGTTCTTACAACGTACTTCGGTCATACGATTTTCTCCTAACACTCGCACGCTGGGGGGCAATCTGTTACACCATTTTTTGGTCATCTAACCTATCATCATTAGATGGACCCAAGTACACCATGTAAGACCAATTTTACCTTAAGTAAAATTGCTCTCACTATGTAAAATAACTTAATAAACCACATTTATTAGGTTGTTTATGGTCTAAACAGGAAACCCCAAAAGGAAATATTAAACAAACCTATTTTGTTTAACTTTCCTCATGGAATAATTAATTAAACCATAATTTAATTATTATTCCCAATCATGTTTAACCCAAAAACAAGGAAATTAATTAGATAAACCTTTATCTATCTTATTATTTTCGACGAATAATTATTTAAATCTTATTTAGATAATATTCCTTGTTAAATATGACCAAACCACCCACAAATAATTAAATAAATCATTATTTATTTAATTATCTTTCAACTACTTCCTTAAATAAATAAATAAATCCTTATTTATTTGATTATCTTCTAACCGCTTCCTTAAAAAGATAAATAAATCATTTATTTATTTATTTTTAACTAATTAAGGGATTTGACCCAAGTCAAATACCTTTTCCCTCCAACAAATATAATAAAATATTCCATAAAAAGTGGATCTAGATCTGTTTAACCCATGCACCAAGATCTAGAATGACCCAATATTTTGTTATAAATAGGAGGGTTTTTCCTACCATTCTTCACCTTTTGTTGCCTATTAGATCACTCTGGATCTATGCACTTGGTCCCATTTTTCCATCATTTGCTGTGTGAGCTCCCATTGAGCTCTATTCTTTGCATTGGGTTTTCTACACCAACAAGAGAGAGAAATCTTAGATCTGAAGTGCTGAGGACTTCCAAGAACCCATCCCACTGAGGAGAATTGGATACGCCTTCTTTTTTTCCTCCCAAGTGCCCAATTAATATAAAAATTCTTTCAAAAATTGTTCTTGTCTTGTCTATTGGTATATGGAGCAAACCCTTGTTTTTTCTGCTTAATGTCTTTCCATGCATAGATCTGGTTTTTGCAGCTCTTTTATGTTCAACTAACCGTAGATCTGAAGATATTGGCAGCCACTTTTGTTGTTAGGGCTATTATTTATGCGTAGCTAAAGTGGTCCTTTTTCGTACACTTTGACAAAGGATTCATACTAACAGAGTTGGTCAATTGGGAGCGAAATTCTCATTGTTCTAAAATCTCCACATGGCCAGTGCCTTCTAAAAGAGTCCATATGTGTCAAAATTTGAATACATGTGTCCATTCAACACCTCTGAGCTTGGGAAAATTTATTACCTATTATTAGAAAGTCATTGATTGTGAAACTACCTTCAACTAATCTATAAATTGAGCACAAATCCTAGTGCACGGGGAAGAAGAAATTTTGTAGAGAAATGTTGTTGAATTCTTAATTGAGTGTTTGGTTTGAGTGATATGTTGTTGGAGAGATGTTCATTGTGATGAGGCTGGGATGATGTTGGAGTTGGTGACATCAAATCAATCATTGGTTGTAACCTCCCCCTTATATCCATTAATAAAGATAACTTCTCATTTTCCCACAAATGTATCTGTATAAGCTTCTATATTTCATATTATGGATTCTTAGCTAATCTATATGTTTCATGTCTCATTGATTTAAATAATTAAAGTAAATGGCCATTTGTATATTGCAATCTCTTTGTTTTTTAATGTTTATACTTGCAGGAACTAGTCTGGCAATCAAAGTTGGATTGGAAGCTACAGCAAGAGCGATAGAAGGAGAATGAAGCGCTTGGATCACAAGTAATTTTATCCATCTTTTTCTGTGTCTATTTACTCTTAGGAAAAGTGTCTACAAAGTCTTTGATCTATTGTTCTAAATGCATAGCACCACATTTAGGGAATGTGTTTTATCTGTAATCCATAATTTTTCATAACAAATTGGTGACTCCGTTGGGGAGTTTACCTTCATCCTTGGTGTATTTTTCCTCTGCTTATCCACCCAGTAGCATCTACTCTCAATTATTGTGCTTTTGAAACAAATAATTGCATTAGAAGTGTGTTTAGTAGCTTGAATTTTGTTCTCTGTTGCGCCCAACGTACTGTTGGTAAAGACATAGTGCTTTGCATAGCACTGTCTCCCACTTAGGGATGCTTTTCAACGCACTGTCTCCCCTTACAGACTGCATTGCCCCCTAAGCCTACCAAATCACCTTTGAATTTTTTATTTCCATCACTTTCAGCCTTTTTTTTGCTTTTTTTCAATTTTTTGATGCCTCATAGAGACCAGTGAATTTCCCTGAATCTTCCTCGTTTGAAAAGTTAGTTTGTTCAATGTCTCTTTATGTGTTTTTCTTTATCATTGAAAAATCAAATTCAAAGTATTTCATTTATGAAATAGATCCATTTTTTTTGTAAAGGAAATTTTCGTTAAATTCTTTGTTTCCTATAGGAAAAATTTCATTTCTATTCTTCATTTTTCCTAAAAGAGAAATTGTTGTTAAATTCATTGTTTCTCAAAGAAGAAAGCATTTGTTTTTATTGATTTGATGCATATAGTTTCCTTTTTTCATTCACATTAAGGGACTAAAAAGAAAAACCTACATTTTCATGTAGTGAATTGTGTGTTTTGCATAGGAACAAATTAGTAAAGTTGCATATTAGTTTGTTTTCTTTGTTGTTTGCTCTCAAAACTGATTGCTCTTTCCTTTTAGTAGCTAATATTTTCATTGAAAAAGCTCGAAGTTAAACAATTTCTTATCATTTTAGTTTTCATTTTAGGAATTTCCATCACATCATCCGGTGAACCTTAAAAGGAAAATTGATAAACAAGATCAACTCAAAATTTACATCAATTACCTAAAAAAGCATTGGAGCCATAACAATAATATTTAGAAGATCTAGGCTAAAGACATGTTTCGGCGTCATAAAATATAGCAAATGTCATTAATTTTCTGCAACACATTCCAAGTGTGATACCTCACTCCACGTATGTAAGTATATCATAGCTAGTCCATGTACCTCCGGGTATATCAAGCGGTGTTATAGTACGAAAATTATAAAGGGGTGCTCTCACTATGCGGTTTCACATTAGACAATGCTAATACAGACCTCCATGTACCTTTGGGTATATTTGGGAGGAAAACTTTAGGTTGTTATCCATCCATAGTGAACCGAGTCGACCACCTTGTAAATTGTGATACACCGAACAGAGCATTCAGGGAGATTTTCAGCCTGTACTTCCTGGTTTGCTAGGAGGTATTCTACAGTTAAGAGTTTCTTGGTAAACCTTTTGCCTAGCATTACCCTTTTATTTTGTTTTTTTTTTTTTTTCATAAAATAAATCAATCATCATGGAAGAAGAAAATCCCTTTCCTCGTTGTTCGCGTAGACTCGCATTGAAACCACCTTTTGGCACCGAAAGTTACTTCTGGTAGACGAAGGCGACATCGCTCTACCAAAACTAGTACCATAAGTACCTCTAGTGAAGCATCATCTTCCCATATACCAGATTCATCAGAAGTTGTTTCTACAAATCCTGGTTTGTCTACTTTTGTCGAGATAGAGTCCTCACAGCTACTCGTGATCACGATCCATCCAATCAGTGTGTTATCACTTATAATTTTGTGAACCATTACTTGACATGTTCATACAGTTCATTTATCAAAGGTTTCAAGTTCGTATATGAAAATTTCATTTTTTCGTATTTAACCTATCCTAAGATTTAAGACCACCTCCATTTTATCTCAATCCACCTCCAGTAAGGTCATGTCATGTCCCATTAGTCATCATTTGCTGTCATTTTTCTTTCCGAAGCATTTAAAATTGAAAAATGACACTTTAGCCAGTTTTACCTCTTTTCATAGCATTTTACACTGCAAAATAATAGTTTTTGCTAAGAAACTTCCTAATAGTTTCATAGCGTAACTGTCAAAAAATGAACTATCTATGCTACGAAAAACGGTTTTCCTGTCTGTCTTGTCAAACTTTATGCAAGGTGTCAATTCATGATTAGAGGAGTTAGGGTGGATTTCATTCAAGTCTGTTAGGGTTATTTGAAACGTACAAATCCAACCCTGAGGCCATCATTACCCCTTTTAGCATGCATGTGTCATGATTAAGGCATGAGTTGTCATTCAAACCATAAAACATTACCCAATTGAGTCTTTTTGTCATTATATACTTTATCCTTGCATGTTATTGGGTTTATGGAGAGCTACTTCATCGAGCCAAGAAGGTTGCTGGCATTTTCAAAGGTTGCAAGTGTCATCTAGCAAGCGAGGCTGAGAAGATATAAATTCATCATGGCTGCAAGGAAGAAAACTAATAAAGGTGGTCACTGCCACAGGTATAAGCCCATGGACATGAATTTTTTAAATGAAGATCCAACTGCCTTGGAGGTCTTCAGAAGAACAGGTTTCTTGCAGTTTTGTCAAAGATTTCAAGGGTGCCATTTGCAGGTTTCAAATGAGTTTGCTAATAGTTTCACTAGAACAACCTCATAGGTGGGAATGCTAAACCTCACAGTCACACTAGACAACATTGCAGCAACAACAAGAATCCTTGGAGGAGGGGGAAAATGGTTTAAAGGCATCAAATTCACCATGCGGGACTACAAAGAGTTCATCAAGCCAGAGCATAATGAAATTGATCTCACAAATGTTATCCCAAGGACTTACATGAAGGACAAATTTTCAAAGTTGTTGATGATTATTCAGAAGTATTTCACATGTGAAGGAATATTTCACATTTTCTACTCCTACCACCTTAGGCTTCTGCTACATTTTGTGGGTAAGAGGTCTCTTGACTTTCCCTTTTACTTAGACAGAAGTCTAGGTAAAATTTCAGATAAGGTTCAAGTTAAAACAGAAGGAAATGAAACCTATATCTTTCATCATGGTTTGATTAAGTTGTTGGTGTTAGAGGAGTTGAAGAGATTAGGTAGATATTGGAAATCCTTTCTATTCATGAGTGGTTTTGAAGTAGATGTTTTCACTCCTAAAAGAGTTCCCAAACCTATAGATAATTCATCACCTACAGTGGCAGGGCAATTTGAAGCAGTGAGCATGGAGACAAAGCCTTTGTAGAATATTGACATACCCAAATCTCACCTACAAAAGAAGATCTTATCATCAAACAAAAGAAGGGTAAAGATAAAATCACTGAAAAATCAAAATTTGAAACCCTTAAGGAGCAACTAAAAGAGGCAAACAAGGAGATATCAGTTTTGAAGAAAGAGGCAAAGAATACGCTGCGAAAAAACTTGTAGCAACCTTTTTCCTTTTAAAGTCAATTTTTGCAGGATTCAAGGAGGGGGATTCATGGTGGTAAGGTGTCATAGCTTGATGAACATGACGGAATAACAAAGGAGTGAAGAAAATGGACGCAGAAGTCACTTTTTCAACGTTGTCAAAACTCGCTACGAAACTTTCAAGTTTTCGTAGCGAGCCATTGTTGAAGGTCTTGAACATATTAAAGATAGTTTTGGACATCTAGAGACCTCCATAATGTGAAGGGATATTATCATCGGATATTTATGACTCAAAGGGAGTATCATGCAGCTAGGTCATCAATCAAAACAACGTTGAAGTTTTAATATTCCCAAATTTTCACATCATATTTGGAATATTAGAGTCCTTGATTTTCTTAATGAATTAAGTAAATAAAAGGGTGGAGGGACCCATAATCCTCAATATGAATAAGTATCCACTTTTGTGTGTGTGAACGTGGATTAATTAAGCCTAGATCTTCATAATAAGGTGGTTGAGAAACTACTAATGCGAATGAAATTGGAGAACCTGTCTCATTAATGAGATAGATCATGGAGGTTGACACAGTCAACTAAGATCTTGCAGAGATCAAACAGAAGGTTGATTCGGTGAACTAAGATCTTGAAGATGTCAAAAAAAATATTGTGGTAAATTCATGATAAAGTGATGGAGGATATTGTGCAAAAAAAGAACACTTGATGCAGAGGGTGTACATTGCACCTAGATAGGATGGTTGATTTGGTCAAACATCGCAGTCAAACTTGGAGGATCTTGTCCACATACACTGTGCAATCTAGATAAGGGCCAAGGCTTGGGAAGGCTCAAACATTATAAAAAGAAGATGAAGGCAAGAATGAAGGCATGCTAATTATTCTTGATGAAAAGATCTTTTCAGATCTGGAATTGTCATGTGACATTCCATTGCTTTCTCAGGTTGTTTAGCAAAGATTTCAAGTGTTGTTTAGCACATGGTGTTCCTGGTCGAGAATCCCACCTCTTTCTTAGAGCAGCTCTAGAAATATTCTTGTACTTCATTTTACATCAGGCTTAAGTTCCACATCTCTTTTCCTACTTTCTGTAGAACATCCATATTTAGAAATTGCAGATTTCTGAAGATCAGTTTGGAAGGAGGAAGTTGTCTTCAGTACTTGAGCTGGAGAACTGGTGAGGGTTTAGTCCTATCACCTTGGGCTTAAAGATCAGCTTCCCAGAGCTTCATTTCAGATCTCGCATTAGGCCAAAATTTATTGACCTCCTATCATCAATATTTCCTTAAGGAATTATGTTGTCCATCTTGCAGATCCAAAAGGAGGAAGGAATTTTCTAGCATTTCAACTAGTAATCATGTGAGGGATCATCCCCTCACATTTCCATCAGTCTTTCCATTAGCCTGGAGTTTATTGCAACATTTTTAGCAGGCAGAAGGCCTCTCTTTCCCTCACAGCGCCATTTCTGTTGGCAGTTGTGTTGTAGCAGCTGCAACCATTATTGGAGGATTAAGAAGCTAGATCTACAGCTTCCAGCTTGTAGATCTGAAGAAGGGATCAGCCCTTCAAGCTCAGATTTGATCTTGCAACATATTTTAGCCATCTATTTGACAGATATAGCTTCAGATATGTATTTCCCAGCAGATCAAGGATCAAATCCTAGGGAGGTGATTTTCCAAATTAGTAGATTTGGAAAATCCTTTCGGGGTTATCTTGGGAATCCATCACATTGGCTAGATCTTGAATCTTGGCATCATCTGAGCTTCAGTTTTGAGTAGATATGCATTTTCCTATTCAGCCTACAACTATATGTTCATATTCTGCTGAATGAAAAACCCAATATTTACTTCATTGCCTCTCTAGTTACGCTATACCTATTGCAGCATATTTTCTGGGTGATTCTAGACCAACTTTTTGGCTAGATCTACTCATATTTTGTATATTGTGTAACTGATTCTTCTCCAATCTAATAATATGGCTCAGCTTCTCTGTAAATTCTAATGTTTTCATGAGATTTATTTTCTATCTTTTTGTAGTTCTTATATTGTGTTTAAGTATTACTGCATTCTCCCTTTTTGGATATTAGAGTGGTAATAGAGCATGATCTTTGGCTCAACTTGTGGAAACTTAATCTTTTGCATCTAAAAAAGAAGCAGATAGATTAGATCTATCATGGAATAAGAAAATTCTGCCACTCATTTATGTAGATCTATGCAATATCTCGCCAATGAGGTCAATCAAATGAAAGAGGAAAGGTAGAAAAAAGATCCAAGAAGAATATGTGACGAGGAAAGTCCAAGCACTTCCGATCAGCAAAGAAGAAAACAGGAGAATCCTAGATATCCTCATAGATCCACTATGCCCACTTTCTTTGGAGAAGGTGAAAGGTGTAGAAATGAAGAAAGGATTGAACCTGAGACTCATGAGACTCTCAGTCTATATCTTGAAGAGTACAAAGCACAGTCTAGAGCATTCAAGGAGAAGCTAACTCTCCAACAATTCTTCAAAATCAAAGAAGAAAGAGGATCCTATAGCAGCAATAGAAGGAAGAGGCATAATAGATTCTACTTGCCTACATTTGATATATATTCCTCAAGCACTGTTAAGGCTTGGAGGAGAGAGTTAGATGAATTTTTTAGGCTACATCATGTAGCTGAAGGAGAGGCTATTCAAATTGCAGCACTTCATCTTTTAGATGAAGCTAATGATTGGTGGTTTGATCACATGGAGCATGCAAGGGTGACTAAATATTCATATTTCTTTCACAAGTTGAGGATGAAGTTTGATGTGGAGAAGAGAGAGAAGTGCTACAAAGAGACATTTCCTAAGGAGGGTGCTATCAATCTTGTCACTCTGGACAAGAGGTCACTACATTCACCACCAGATGGAGAAGTACTTGCATTTGGAGAAGAGACTCTTGCACCTTTGCAAGATGGTCTTGAGCTCTTGACATATAGATTCCCATGCACAATTCAGGAGATGCATGAGGAAGGGGAGGAAGATTCCAGCGTTGCTACATTGGAAGAAGAGTAGCCATCTCTCTTAAAAGTAGTTGGAGACACCATTGTCCCGGTTGGAGGAGCTCTTGTGTTTTTTCAAGAGGTTCCCACATATCAGTTGATCCAAGGTATGCATAAACATTCATCACCTATTGTTTTAGTAGATCTTATTGAAACTTATGGGGACATGCCATCAGGGCCAATGCATAACCAAGGGTTAGAACATAGTGTTGATTTGAAGCAGCATCAGATCATAGTGTAGACGACCCTTGATCTAATCAAGGAGGAGATGAAAAGCTATCCCTTTTTGTCATGGATGAACTACATTCAACCACTTGAGTTGAAGTGTAGAGTCTTAGAAGAAGGGATGAGCATAATCCTTTGTACAATGAATGGTTATGAGATCATTATTGTACCTTTCTTTGAGACATTTTATGTATTACCTTGCATATCTACAGTGCTATTACTTAGAAGCAGTGATATTGATGAGGCCCCATTATTCTAGTAGCATTCTGGAGGTACCTTCACTCATGAAGCAATGGAGGACAAGATGATGAATGGTACACATCTAGATATGAGAAATATTTTCTCCTTTCTTGACGCCACTTTCTCAATGAGCATCTCACAGCTCAAAGAGAAACTTCTACCTGCATCAGATCCAAAAATTCATTATTTTTTTAGGGCCTTTGGTGATAATATAATATCATTAAGAGATCTAAATGGAGGTGCACTTCAACATTTCATGAAGTGAAAAGTTATTCATCATTTTGGGGAAGATGGTATTCTACAAAGGGAGGATAGCATGATTATGCAACACATCACTCACCATCCATATTGGGGTGGGTGGGTGAGGATGATAAGAAAGGGGTTGCATGACCACTTGTAGATTTATGACATGAACCAGCAAGCTTGGTTATGTTGGTTTCCCTTGGGAGAATTTTTTCATTACCCAAAGGCCCCTATCTCTTTCATCCATGCCTTGAAGAACACTTACGAAATGAAGAAGGAGGCATGGTTGTGTTGGCTGCTCTTGGGTTAGTATGGTTATCACCCAATAGCTCATATTTTTCCGATTCATGCCTTGTGTATCAATGATAGAATGCAGCAAAAGAAGACATGTTCAATTTGGTTTCACTTGAGAGATATTGGCCACCACATGACATCTCCTATGTCTGTGTGTTTTTTCTTGGGTAAATCTTGGCATGATGCTCTCATGATGTGTATTGATGATGTTTCTTTGTATTAGGCTGATGTGACATTCCATATGTCCATTAGTATGTTTTTGCTTCATGATGCACATGAGGAGGAGAGAAAGTAGAAAGATCTCTTGTTGCTTTAGTTGCTTTTGGGGGAGTTTGGCTTGTCCATCTTACATGGAGGAGATGGAGGATGGCAACAAAGGGCCTTATTTGGTGGTCACTATTACGAGAATATGGTTTGACATATTTTTCTACCCATATAACTCCTTCCTTTTTTCTTTTGCATAATTTTGGAATGATGCTTGGATCCAACAAGGCCAACAGGGCTAAGGAAGAAAGCATATCAAAGCTCAATCAAATTCATAAAACATGGGATAAAGAGATGTCTTATGAGATGGAGCTTTTCCTTTATGGAAAGAGCTACTTCATTTTATGTATCTCTTGTATCAATGATGAATTTGGAACTCATGTGGTTGTCACTTGGTACTGTATGATGGAAGGAGGACATCTAACCATACAGTTAGAGGTCATTCTATATGTTTTTGAGAGACAACTTTGGAACCAAACATACATAACACATTGCAGCAAATGGAGGAAGCCTTCCTTATGTGGATGCCATTTGGAGGGGAATATATGGCTTTACATCTAATTTTGGAGTTTCTTGAGTAGAAGCAACATTTTTCTGAGGGTGACTGTAATATTCCCAAATTTTCACATCATATTTGGAATATTAGAGTCCTTGATTTTCTTAATGAATTAAGTAAATAAAAGGGTGGAGGGACCCATAATCCTCAGTATGAATAAGTATCCACTTTTTTTTGTGTGAATTTGGATTAATTAAGCCTAGATCTACATAATAAGGTGGTTGAGTAACTACTAATGTGAATGACATTGGAGAACCTGTCTCATTAATGAGATAGATCATGGAGGTTGACACAGTCAACTAAGATCTTGAAGAGATCAAACAGAAGGTTGATTCAATAAACTACGATCTTGAAGATGTCAACCAAAATATCATGGGACATTCATGATAAAGTGATGGAGGATATTGTGCAAACAAAGTACACTTGATGGAGAGGGTGTGCATTACACCTAGACAGGATGGTTGATTTGGTCAAACAGTGCAGTCAAACTTGGAGGATCTTGTACACATACACTGTGTAGTATAGATGAGGGCCAAGGCTTGGGAAGGCTCAAACATTATATAAAGAAGATGAAGGCAAGGATGAAGGCATTCTGATTATTCTTGATGAAAAGATCTTTTCAGATCTGGAATTATCATGTGACATTCCATTGCTTTCTCAGGTTGTTTAGTAGAGATTGCAAGTGTTGTTTAGCACAGGGTGTTCCTAGTCGGGAATCCCACCTCTTTCTTAGATCAGCTCTAGAAAGAGTCTTGTACTTCATTCTACATCAGGCTTAAGTACGACATCTCTTTTCCTACTTTCTGCAGAACATCCAAATTCAGAAATTGTAGATTTATGAAGATCGGTTTGGAAGGAGGAAGTTTTCTTCAGTACTTCAATTGGAGAACTGGTGAGGGTTTATTCCTTTCACCTTGGGCTTAAAGATAATCTTCCCAAAGCTTCATTTTATATCTCTCATTAGGCCAAAATTTATTGACCTCCTAGCATCAGTATTTCCTTCAGGAATTACGTTGTCCATGTTGCAGATCCAAACAGAGGAAGGAAGTTACTAGCATTTCAGCTAGTAATCCTGTGAGGGATCATCCCCTCACATTTCAATCAGTCTTTGCATCAGCTTGGAGTTTATTGCAGCATTTTTCAATAGGAAGAAGGCATCTCTTTCCCTCATAGTGCATTTTATGTTGGCAGTTGTGTTACAACAGCTGTAACCATTATTAGAGGATTGAGAAGCTAGATCTAGAGCTTCTAGCTTGTAGATCTGAAGAAGGGATCAACCCTTCAAGATTAGATATGATCTTGCAACATATTTCTGCCATCTATTTGAAAAATATAGCTTCAAATCTATATTTCCCAGCAGATCAAGGATCAAATCCTAGCAAGGTGATTTTCCAAATTTGTAGATCTGGAAAATCCTTTCGAGGTTATCTTGGGAATCCATCACATTGGCCAGATCTTGAATATTGGCATCACCTGAGCTTTATTTTTAATTAGATCTACATTTTCTATTCAGCTTGCAACTATATGTTCATATTATAATGAAGGAACAGTGCAGTATTTGCTTCAGTGCCTCTCCAGTTACACTGTACCTATTGCAACATGTTTTCTCGGTGATTCTAGACCAACTTTTTGGCTAGATCTACTCATATTTTGTACATTGTGTAACTGATTCTTCTCCAATCTAATAAAATGGCTCATCTTATTTGTAAATTCTGATGTTTTCTTAAGATTTATTGTTTATCTTGCTGCAGTTATTATATTGTGTTTAAGTATTACTGCATTCTCCCTTTTGGGATATTACAGAAGTCAAGGGTCATATATTCCTAAAAACAAGGTTATGCTCCACAAATCTAGGGAGGCTTTAAATATATAAAGTGGTGATGAATTTTATCACATGTCTCTCGAGCATGTGATATTTATTTTGTATCCACCATGTAATTGTTTTCACAAATAGGATATATAAATGTAATAAATAGGAGTTAGAGTTTTATTAGGAGATGGTTTCTTTAGAAGATAGCTGTTAATTTTCTGTTGTGATTTATTTATTTTAGTTATGAAAGGTGTCATAGGAGAATTTGAGGATCTAGCCACTAGGAAAATGATCCTTGTTGTAAATAATGTCTATTTAAAGATAAATCGTCGAAGTAGTAAGGGATTGGAGAACATTTGCACAAAACTTCTTCTTTTATGTTTTAACAAATACCAATAATAGAAAGTGACATTTTTCTTGACAGACCTGAGATTCTCATGAGGTTTTTGATGTCTTATTGATATATATCTTCATGTTTTACCACTTGTAGTAGATTTCGCCTCTATTACTCAAAATTCATAATTTTATGCTCTGACTTCCTTTAGTGATGAAATTATTATGTTTTCCTATGTTTTATGTGTCAGTTGACTTTGTTAAAGACCTCTATTTACCTTAGTTTCCATGTTGAAGAACCTTTGTCACTAAAAATACTAATTTTTGACTCCATAAGCCCAATGGTAGCAAGCCTGCATTCTTTTCAACCTACAATCATTAAAAACAAGTTACAATTTCCATAGAGTTAGCCATCTAGTACTATCATTATTCAGTATCATAAAACCCCCTTGAGAGATCCCTCTCAAACTGAAGAGGCTAAACTTTAGTTAGAATTGGTTTGAAACAGTTACATTGAGTTTTTTGATAAGTATCCAATCAAGTACAATTTGGTGATAACATTTTGGTGCGTCTACCTGGAGCCTGAAGATATACATTTCTTGAAATTTAGAAGTTGAACTCTTGAAGGTAGCAGGAGCTTAGAATCTGTTCAAGGCCGCAACTACCTTGGTGACTCCATTCAAAATTATCATGTTCAAAGGTGGCTTTGAAAAGGAGATATACGAGGAGTAATCGTGACCCAAATCCACCTACAATTGTGGATAATCCAAACACAATTTCCAAAGGAATTCAAGGCAGCACTGCACAATCAGGTACTCCATTACACACAAAAGCCTTGTCCTCTAAAGTTTTAAGAAGTCCTAAAGATAAAAAATTTGATGATAAAATTAAGGAAGTCTTGTTTAGGTCTGAAAATGAAAAAGAATTGACTGAGATTGTTTTATACCTACATAGAAGAGGTATTGATACCTCAGCCTTAGTGACCCAAAAAGATAAAGAAGAATTTTGGGGAGCAGTCACATCATAGTTATTGTTAGAGAGGGAATCTTTAGATAGGTTGAAGGAACTAGACCCATTTGAAATCTTGCTAAGAAGAAAATATGGTTTCCCTTTACCTGACTAGAGTTCAATTATAACTGGACTACATAGACCAACCACCCCACCTCCTAACAGTTACTCTTCCTCTACTACTAATTTCCCTAAAACTACCACAGTTCCTGTCATCATGGCTTCAAATGCTCCACCTCCACCTATTGTTGCACCTGCTAGGTATGCCCCTCTTTTTCTCCCAGCTGTCCTTAATGCCCTTCCACGAAAATATTCTGCTAGAATAAAAACTTGGGGAATTGATGAAGATATTACAGATGAAGAGCATGTAGGCCAATTTAATGAATTCATATACAAGGAGGAGGTTTACCATGAGGATGTCAAAATGATATTTTTTTCTCAGAGTTTCATTGGTGAGATTAGAAATTGGTTCAAAGCTCTTGCTCCAGGAAGTTTGCATAATTAAAATGAGTTTGAAGATAGCTTCTTGAGAAAGTGGGGAAATAGAACAAACCCTGTGCAAGCCCTCACTGAGTACAATAGTTTGAAAAGAGCTATAGATGAAAATATTCAAAATTTCTCCAAGAGATTTAATAAATTATATGATCTGATTCCTTCCCATCTAAATCCTCCACCAAGAGCAACTCAACTGAGATATTTTGAGGCCTTTGACTATGAATCTTCTATCCTACTAAGAGAAAGAGAATCCCCTTCACTAGAAGCAATGAAAAATTATGCTATGAAGGTGGAAGTCAATATGATTGCAGCTAAAAATTCCAAGATGGAAAAAACAAAATTGAAAGAAGAAGATAAGACTTCCACCTCAGATGACAAATTTGACTCCATGATGAAAACAATGGAAAATTTGATGGATAGGTTTGAACTTGGAAACACTTTTGCTCCTCCTACACAACATGAACCACAATTTAGAAATCCACAGTTTAGAAGACCCCAAAACCAGTAGAGACCAAGAGAAAACAGAAATCATCATGACCCTCAAGTAAGGCCTCCTTTTCAACAAAATTCATTTCATGAAGAATATCAGCCTGGGATACGAGAAGACTCCATTCATTGCCTATATGAAAACATGTCAGGAATGTTTTTGACTAAATAAGAACATGATGAGTCTGATCATGATGTAAACAAGAGTGAGAAACCATATGATTATCTTGAGGGTTATCAACATGCAATATTTGAGATGCAGAAACAATACAAC
Organism: Pinus albicaulis; assembly: GCA_034641835.2. Lineage (NCBI taxonomy): Eukaryota > Viridiplantae > Streptophyta > Pinopsida > Pinales > Pinaceae > Pinus > Pinus albicaulis. Next base: position 646,589,372 of record CM076569.1, on the reverse strand, counting down.
CTCAGAAACAAAAATGTTCCTATTGTTGCAAACAAAACACAACCTAAGAATGATGCCCCTAAGGCAGCTAAGGTTAGAAAATATCCACCACCTCTTCCTCCTACCAAAGAGACTGAAAAAATTACTTCTTTTTTCATTTTGGAGAATGATATTTCCAAAATGAAGATCCCAATCCCTTTTGGATAAATTCTTAAGGTGAATGAATACATAATTAAAATTGTAAAAATGTTGAATTCCCAACCCGAAGCTACATACATCTTTAATATACAAGAGGGCCATCCTACCATCTACTTGGGACCAATATTGGAAGATGAGCAGAATGACGAGGTACCTCCTTTCTATGTCAGCCTTAGTATCCATGATATGACATTACACAATGCCATGTTGGATTCAGGAGCCTCTCATAACCTCATGCCTAAAGTGATTATGGAAAGGATGTGATTATAAATCACTAGGCCATATAAGGATTTGTTTTCTTATGATTCAAAAATATTTCAATGCATTGGATTGGTAAAAGATGTTGTTTTTGGTCTTACACAAGTCCATGCAAAGACAGTGGTAATGGAAATTGTGGTAGCAGGCATTCCACCCAAATTTGGCATGTTGCTATCCAGATCTTGGGCAACAAAGATAAAAGGCACATGTATATGGAACTAACATATGCCAACATTCCTATTTTTTGTCAAAAAAGAAGGATGTACTAAGAGACAAGGATGGCTTATATGGTAAGAATTAAGTACAAACCTCATAATTTCCCAATTTATGTTGTTGAAATTGAATTGGGATTAGCTATACTTTTCAATGAGCTAAATGATGAAGCAGAAGATGAAAAGAAAGCAAAAATTCGGGATGTTGAAAATCAACAAGCTGAAAATTAGGAAATCATTGAAGAAAAGGAAGAAGGTTGGTGGTTGTTGTACTTTGATGGATAAACTATAAGAGAGGGGGCTGGAGTACGCATTTGGATCACAACTCCTAAAGATGAAATTAAGTTATATTCTTTCAAACTAAACTTTGATTGCACAAATAATATGGCTGAGTATGAATCTCTATTTTTGGGTTTAGAAATTTTGAAAAGATTGGGTGCCCCAAAAAAGAATCAGTTTGTGGAGATTTTGAATTGGTTATTAAAAAAGTTGAAGGTGTATATCAAACCAAGGATGTGAGAATGAGAGCATAATTAAATTTCATCATGGAGATGTTAAAAAATTCTCAAGAATACTCATTTATTGTGAAGACTAGGGATCAAAAATCAGTAGCTGACTCCCTAGCTATTTTTGCAAGTTTGTTTGTTATCCCTGCATATTCCACTGAAAAATATGAGGCTGAATTTTGTCATAGGCCTTCCATCATAGATAAGATAATTCACTGGCAAGTTTTTGAAGATGACCAGCAAGTCAAAAACTTCATAGAATTGAAAGAGGAGTTTGAAAGCACACAAGTAGATCAGCAAAACATGCTTGCTGAAACTAAGGGTAATTCTGAAGTGTTACAGCTGAAGAATAATTCTATACCCAAAGGTCTCATCCCACTTGAAAATATTTTTGACCAAAATGATGTGTTGAAATCTCCTAGGATACAAGTTGATGATGAAGAAGTAGTGAGTTGTAACCTTGGTACAGTAGCAATGCCTAAAATGATTAAAATTTCCAAGTTTCTTTCTGTAGAGATGAGAAAAAAAATATTGGGATGATGAAAAGGTTAATTGATGTTTTTGCATGGATTTATTTTGATTTGAAGAAATATGATCCTATAATTATTCAGCATACCATTCCTATTAAAGAAAATGAGAAACCTTTCAAACAAAATTTAAGGAGGATTAATGCTAATTTTTGGAAACTAGATCCAAACTCCATGTTGTGATACTCAAATGATGATGCCAATATTTTTATTGGATTCCTCTTTCGGAGAGGTGCAAGATCGATCAAAATATCATCTTGATCGGATGAGAAGAACATGTATTTTGAATTTATTCCACATGTGCAAGGTGGGCTTGATTTATCCCACATGCATAAGAGATGTGTCACACACCCCCACAGATGCCTATATATAGCAGAGACTTGAAGTTCATTTTACACACACACATTTTGGTGGAGGCATTTTCTTCTCTCTTGGATGGTGATGGAGCAGCGTTCTTGGTTCTATGTTTATGGATTCTTGGTGTAGCGTCTTGGTGGAGTATTCTTGATGAGATGTCTTGGGTTTGTGTGACACATGTGGGAGGTTGACCTTATGAAGAATTTTCTGGTTGAAGCATCCTGATGATCTTCATAATGCCACCACTCTTTATCTCTATTTTAGCTAGTCTTCCATCAATCTATTGGTATGTTATATATGCATCTTACTTTCATTGAGCCCTAGAAGTTTAAATTAAATTTGCATCTAGCATATAGCATCTTCAGAATTTAACATGGTATCAGAACTAGGAAAATAAAAAGCCCATGTAGTTGAGAATCTAGGGCAGCGAGATAAGGATTGTCTTCAAGTGACCGAGCTACTCGAAGAAGGTTGAGTAGCCTTGCTGGGAAGGCTGAATTAGGAGACCTCTATTCCAGGTCTGTTGGGGCTGGTTGGTGCCCTAAACTTTAGCATGGAGGGAGATCCCTTCCCTTCAAATCTAAAGTATGGGAAATATATCCTCAAGTGATCTCTGAAATTGAAGTATCCTTAAGGAATTCATGTACTGGAGGCCGAGTGCTGTAGGAGACAACAGCTGGTTTAAGATCTATTTTGGGTGTTTTTTAAGGGTTGACTTTGCTAGGCAAGTGGTTGAGGAAGAGAGGCATAAGACAAGGTTGTTTTTAGGCAGTTTGGGTGATGTTTGAGGGAGTACCGCAGCCATAGCTAACTGTTGTTCTAGGCCGTAGACCATAGCCAGCAGTTAGAGGCCCTTTAAGGCCAGCGTCTAGGTGGAAAGGCTTAGAAAGGGGCAGCATGGAGGAAGAGGTGCTTTAATTTGGAGGAGAGCAACCAAAGAAGGCTTGTATTGTTGACTGTGTATTGAGTGGAGACTGAAACTGTGGGCTTGTATTTTTTACAATGATTCGTATGACTTGGATGTTGACATTTTGTGATATGGTGACATCGCTCCTTTGGTTATAAGATGTACACGATGTGTGACTGTGATCTAGAGTGGATGGTCTCACTCTTATGATACATGATAGAAGCAAAATTGAGTTTTGACTATAACTATAACACAATGACACAAAGAAAAATGAAACAATTATCTAATGATGGTGACCATGAGAGATGGTGTAACTATGGTCATGAAAAATTTATGACAATAATGCATGGCTCTACAACTATAAATGATGGTCGATGGGCAGTAAGTAGTATGATGACCTAGTTCTAGAAAAGGGAAATATTAATGAGGTCGACCTAAAAGTTTAAGATTGGATCACAGTTGCAGGAAGGAACCAGAATCATGCAAGTTGAGATCCTTTGCAAAAATGGATTCAATGTATCCCTGTCTCTCAGACTTTAAACTTGGAAGGATAAATATGATCCTTTATGGCTTATGTTGACAAGAATGACAACCTTCAATAACATATATGGTCTGCATAATATCAATATGGATTGTACCCAAGGGAAAAAACCTAAGAAACCTATGTTGAAGATAAACACTTATTCAAGAAGTGTTGACACATAAATAAGGATCAAATCCTTGCAAATAAAGTGGTAAGGTAAAGTTACAAAGTTTCTACAATTTGTATATCAAGGATCTACGGTGTGAATAGAATTTTCATAAAAGATCTTGAAGACCCTGATTTTAATCTCAGATGAAGGCTCAGAATTGGACATAGAATAGTGGTATATTTCTATGTTAGGCCTATGTTGATTTCTATGCACTAAAGGAGGGCTAAGACCCTTGTATTCACTGGATAAAGAGGTCGTAAGGCCTATGTAATAGCTAGAGCGAGGGCCGAGCTTAATCATGTACATGCTCAGGGAATTAATGGCTGGAACGTGAGATATATGCAGAGAAAAGAGGAGGGAATTTTAAGGTCTTTCCTACTAAGTGAGTATTGGAGAATAAATCCACTATTAGAAGGCAGATCCATGGAACCTAAGATCAATGATTTAGTAGCAGTTGAGTTATTTTATGCAGAAATTTTGTTGAATAAATTGTGAACAGGGAAAACTAATATAGGCCTATGTTCAGTGACCTTGGTGGAGCTTTGTAATTGATAGAAGGAAAATTGAAGAGTTGGTTGTGCAAGTGTATCTGAAGCAGCGGAGGACCTTGTGAACAATTGAGGCAGAGTTTGGAGCGACAATATTCTCTGTGAGTGATCTGAATGTGGAATGACAAGATCTTTCCTAACTCTTGACAAAATGTGAATGGCAAGAAATAATTACTAAAACAGTTACTTTTATATCAATCTAAATATATAGAATAAAGTGTTTTTAGGTATAATCCTGTTAATGTTAAGGTTTAATAATTATGCATCATGTATAACAATAAAACCAAAAGACAGCAAAGATTTGTGACAGAGTTCCTCGCTCCTGGACTACGTCTCCGGGTTCGCTTCAGAAGTGTGCATCCGTTGTATTAATAAAACCAAGAGAAATAGGACTACAATGATCTACCAGTTGACAAGTTCCAAGTAGCACTACTGATGTTGAAGAATGGAATTCTCTTGATGAGGCTTTATAGATACAGACTCTTTTCTTTGATGGGTCTTCAATCGACCAAGAAAATATGATGATGAAGTGCGCACTTTATCTGAAGGACTGAAGCATAGGGACCTTTGGCACAATGTAGTTAAACTGAGTTTTTGAAGACTGAAGTGGATATTTTTGTTTTACAACGAACTTCGGTTCTGTATCTAGGCTGGGAAATGAGCTCTCTTACTCCTCAATATACCTGCAAAACCAAAAACTATCTCTACAAAGTATTCTAGTGCTTCTTCAAAAAGCACCTCTTCTTGTCTTCTCGAGAACCTCTCTCCTTACTCTCATCATCCTTAAAAACATTCTTTTCTATTTTTATAATACAAGAGCATATAAAAATGGCACTAAAACCTCTATCTAGATCTTCACATCTCAAAGATTTACTGGTTATCCATTTTTACATTGATTTAATGGGTCATTACCCCTTTCCAAGAAGCTTATTTATCATGGATTCCTTCGAAGTAATCCGCATCATAACTTGATATAATTTCTCTCGGGTTTATTTCACACCTACTGTCTTAGGCTAAGGTACTAATTTAGTACAGTGCCAATTCATATGAAATAAAACCCAAAATATACTTTGTATTATCAAAATCCGTTGGCGCTCCGGCAAGCGGTGCAGATAAAAGGATTTCCTAGCATGTGATCAGTGCCTTGCCCAACGGCCACGGCTTACTCTAGTGGTTCCGGCTTAGCCCCAGCGGTCACGACATTCTCCTATTCACATGTCACACGCAACTTTTACAACTGTCGACCTGTCACATGTTTTTCAATGGTCTTTACAGCATGGTTTAACATTGCAAACTTTTTTTCATATGACAAACAATTCCGCTACGGTTAGACTGCACGGCTACATAAAACTTCGCATCAAACTGTTCACATGTCACAGTTCCTGATATAGTCTTCTTGCTGATAGTAGCATCTTAACATAAAACATCGGTGTTTAACCTTTCTATGTTCACATGGTTTCTTTCTCCGACAGATAGCATTTGTTGTTTGAACTGACGACTTACAAACTCCGCTTATAAAACTCGACGGTTCGTTTTCCTGATCACATGGAACTTTGACACAGTGGTTCCATTGCGGTTTAGACTGCACGGTCAACTGTCTAAACATTACATTTTATTTTGTAATGTTTTTACATTATTTTAAGACCGAAATCTATACATTTTATTTGTAGTCCTAGGATTTAATAATAACCCGAAAGCTTATTGCATAGTTTTAACACCATGCGCCTTAGGTTTTAACATACCCATTCATCACATAGACACTTTAGGACTTAAGCATTAGGAATTAGGGTTTTTAGAACTAGGATTTTAGAACTAGGTTTAGAATTAGTCCTCTTAACTTAGGATTTGACCTTTAGGTTTAAAATTAGGACTTAAACCTTTTACATCATCTTCTTGCCATGGTATGTAATATACCCAAATTTCCACATCATATTTGGAATATTATAGTCCTTGATTTTCTTAATGAATTAAGTAAATAAAAGGGTGGAGGGACCCACAATCCTCAATATGAATACATATCCACTTTTTGTGTGTGAATGTGGATAAATTAAGCCTAGATATACATAATAAGGTAGTTGAGAAACTACTAATGTGAATGAAATTGAAGAACTTGTCTCATTAATAAGATAGATCATGGAGGTTGACACAGTCAACTAAGATCTTGAAGAGATCAAACATAAGGTTGATTTAGTCAACTAAGATCTTGAAGATGTCAAACAAAAGATCATGATACATTCATGATAAAGTGATGGACGATGATGTGCAAACAAACCACACTTGATGGAGAGGGTGTACATTGCACCTAGACATGATGGTTGATTTGGTCAAACAGCGCAGTTATACTTGGAGGATCTTGTCCACATACACTGCGCAGTCTAGATGAGGGCCAAGGCATTGGTGCCACATCTCTTTCCACTTTCTGCAGAACATCAATTTTCAAAAATTGCAGATTTCTGAAGACCAGTTTTGAAGGAGGAAGTTGTCTTCAGTACTTCAGCTGGAGAACTGGTGAGGGTTTATTCCTATCACCTTGGGCTTAAAGATCAGCTTCCTGGAGCTTCATTGCATATCTGGCATGAGGCAAAAAGTTATTGACCTCCTAGCAGCAGTACTTCCTTCAGGAATTACGCTATCTAAATTTCATATCAAAAAGGAGGAAGGAAGTTACTAGCATTTCAGCTAGTAATCATGTGAGGGATCATCCCCTCACATTTCCATTAGTCTCACCATTATCCTGGAGTTTATTGCAGCATTTTCAAGAGGTAGAAGGCCTCTCTTTCCCTGACAGCACAGTTTCTGTTGGAAGTTGTGTTTCAACAAATACAATCATCATTGGAGGATTGAGAAGCTAGATCTAGAGTTTCTATCTTGTAGATTTGAAGAAGGGATCAACCATTCAAGCTTAGATATGATCTTGCAACATACTTCAACCATCTATTTGACAGATCTAGCTTCAAATCTGTATTTCCTAGTAGATCAAGGATCAAATCCTAGGGAGGTGATTTTCCAAAGTTGTAGATCTGGAAAATCCTTTCTGGGTTATCTTGGGAATCCATCACATTGGCCAAATATTAAATATTCGCATCATTTGAGCTTCATTTTTTAGTAGATCTGCATTTTTCTATTCAACCTGCTACTATATGTTCATATTCTTCTGAAGGGAAAGCGCAGTATTTGCTTCAGTGCCTCTCCAATTACGATGTACCTATTGTAGCCTGTTCTCTGGGTGATTCTAGACCAACTTTTTGGCTAGATCTACTCATATTTTGTACATTGTGTAATTTATTCTTCTCCAATCTAATAAAATGGCTCAGCTTCTCTGTAAATTATGATGCTATCTTAATATTTATTATTTATCTTGTTGCAGTTCTTATATTTTGTTTAAATATCATAGCATTGTCCCTTTTGGAGATATTACAGTGGTATCAGAGTATGATCTTTAGCTCATCTTGTGGACACTTCATCTTTTGCATCTAAACAAGAAACAAACAGATGAGATCTATCATGGAGGAAGAAAATTATTCCTCTCATTTCTGTAGATCTATGCAAGATCTCTCCAAGGAGGTCTATCAAATGAAACTGGAAAGGTAGAAAGAAGATCCAAGAAGAATATGTGATGAGGAAGGTCCAAGCACTTCCTATCAGCAAAGAAGAAAACTAGAGAATCCTAGATCTCCTCATAGATCCACTATTCCCACTTTATTTGAAGAAGGTGAAGGGTGTAGAAATGAAGGAAGGAATGAACCTGAGACTCATGAGACTCTCAGTCTATATCTTGAACAGTACAAAGCACAGTCTAGAACATTCAAGGAGAAACTAACTCTCCAACAATTCTTCAAAATAAAAGAAGAAGGAGTATCTTATGGCAGCAATAGAAGAAAGAAGCACAATAGATTCTATTTGCCTACATTTGATGGATCCTCCTCAAGCCATGTTAAGGCTTGGAGGAGAGAGTTAGATGCATTTTTCAGACTACATCCTGTAGCTGAAGAAGAGGTTGTTCAAATTGCAGCACTTCATCTCTTAGATGAATATAATGATTGGTGGTTTGGTCACATGGAGCATGCAAATGTGACTAAATATTTAGATTTCTTTCAAAAATTGAGGAAGGAATTTGATGGGAGAAAACTAGAGATGTGCTACAAAGTGACATTTCCTAAGGAGGAGGACGCCAATCTTGTCACTCTCGACATGACGTCACTACATTCACCACTAGCTACAGAAGTACTTGTATTCGGAGAAGAGACACTTTCAACTTTTCAAGGTGGTCTTGAGCTCTTGATACATAGATTCCCATGCATGTTTCAAGAGGTGCATGAGGAAAAGGATGAATATTCCAGCGCTGGTACATTGGAAGATGAGCAGGCATCTCTCCTACCAGTAGTTGGAGGCACTATTGTCCTGGTTGGAGGAAATCTTGTGTTCTGTCAAGAGGTTCCCACATGTCAGTTGATCCAAGGTATGCATACAATTCATCACCTATTGTTTTAGTATATTTTATTGAAACTTATGGGGACATGCCATCAGGGCCAATGCGTGACCAAGGGTTAGATCCAAAGGCTGATTTGAAGCAACAACATATCACAGTGCAGAGGACCCTTGATATAATCAAGGAGGAGATGAAAAGCTATCCCAATTTGTCATGGATGAACTACATTCAACCTCTTGAGTTGTAGAGTTTCAAAAGAAGGGATGAGCATAGTCCTTTGTACAATGTCTGGTTATGAGATCATTATTGTACCTTTCTTTGAGGCAGTTTATGTATTACCTTGCAGATCTACAGCGTTGTCACTTAGAAGCAGTGATAATGATGAGGCCCCATTATTCTTGGAGCATTCTGAAGGTAGATTCAATCATGAAGCAATGGAGCTAAAGATGATAAATATGAGAAACCTTTTCTCTTTTCTTGATGACACTTTCTCAATGACCACCTCACAGCTCAAAGAGAGACTTCTACATACAGCAAATTCATGACCTCATTGATTTTGGAAAGCCATGGATGAGAAGAAGGTCTCATTAAGAGATCTCATTGCAGGTGCACTTCAACATTTCATGAAGTGAAAAGTTCTTCATCAATTTGCGGAAGATGGTATTCTACAAAGGGAGGATACCATGATTATGCAGCACATCACTCATCTTCCATATTGGGGTGAGTGGGTGAGAATGATAAGAAATGGGTTGCATGACCACTTGCAGATGTATGACATGGGCCAGCAAGCTTGGTTACGTTGGTTTCCCTTGGGAGATTCTTGTCACTGCCCAAATGCTCCTATTTCCTTGATCCATGCCTTAAGGAACACTTATGAAATGAAGAAGGAGGCATGGCTGCACTGGCTACTCTTAGGAGAGTATGGTTACCACCCAATAGCTCATATTTTTTTGATTCATTCCTTATGTATCAATGATAGAATGTGGCAAAAGAAGGCATGTTCATTTTGGTTTCACTTGAGAGAGATTGGCCACCACATGACATCTCCTATGTCTATGTGTTTTTTATTGGGTAAATCTTGGCATGATGCTCTCATTATGTGCATTGATGATGTTTCTTTGTATTGGGCTGATGTGAGATTCCATATGTCCATTAGTATGTTTTTGCTTCATGATGCACATGAGGAGGAGAGAAAGTAGCAAGATCTCTTGTTGCTTTGGTTGCTTTGGGGTGAGTTTGGCTTGTCCATCTTACATGGAGGAGATGGAGGATGGCAGCAAAGGGCCTTACTCCGGTGGTTACTATTAGGAGAATATGGTTTGACATCCTTGTCAACCCATATAGCTCCTTTCCTTCTTCTTTTGCATAACATTGGAATGATGCTTGGATCCAACAAGCTCAACAGGGCTAAGTATGAGAGCATATCAATGCTCAATCAAATTCATAAAACATGGGATGGAGAGATGAATTGTGTGATGGAGCTTTTCCTTTGGGAAGAGAACAACCTTATTTTATGCACCTCATCTATTGATGATGATGTTGGACATCAAATGGTTGTCACTTGGTACCTCATGATGGAAGGCTGACATTTAACCATATAGTTAGAGGTCATTCTTTATGTTTTTAAAAGACAACTTTGGAACCAAACATGCATAACCCATTGCAGAAAATGGAGGAAGCCTTCTTTATGTGGATGCCATTTGGAGGGGCATAGATGGATTTGCATCTACTTTTGGAGTTTCTTCAGAACAAACAACATTTTTCCAAGGGGGGGACTATAATATTCCCAAATTTCCACATCATATTTGGAATATTAGAGTCCTTGATTTTCTTAATGAATTTAGTAAATAAAATGGTGGAGGGACCCACAATCCTCAATATGAATAATTATTTGTGTGAATGTGGATTAATTAAGCCTGGATCTACGTAATAAGGTAGTTGAGCAACTACTAATGTGAATGAAATTGGAGAACCTATCTCTTTAATGAGATAGATCATGGAGGTTGACACAGTCAACTAAGATCTTGAAGAGATAAAACATAAGGTTGATTCAGTCAACTAAGATCTTGAAGATGTCAAACAAAATATCATGAGACATTCATGATAAAGTGATGGAGGGTGATGTGCAAAAAATAACACTTGATGGAGAGGTGTACATTGCACCTAGACATGATGGTTGATTTGGTCAAGCAGCGCAGTTAAACTTGGAGGATCTTGTCCACATACATTGCACAGGCTAGATGAGGGCCAAAGCTTGGGAAGACTCAAATGTTATATAAATAAGATGAAGGAAAGGATGAGGGCATGCTGATTATTCTTGATGTAAAGATATTTTCAGATCTGGAATTGTCATGTGACATTCCATTGCTTTCTCAAGCTGTTTAGAAGAGATTGCAAGTGATGTTTAGCACAGGGTGTTCCTGGTCCAGAATCCCACCTATTTCTTAAAGAAGCTCTAGAAAGAGTATTGTACTTCATTCTACATTACTAATTGGTGCCACATCTCTTTCCTACTTTCTGCAGAACATCCATATTTAGAAATTGTAGATTTCTGAAGATCAGTTTGGAAGGAGGAAGTTGTCTTCAATACTTTAGCTGAAGAAATAGTGAGGATATATTCCTATCACATTGGGCTTAAAGATTAGCTTCCTAGAGCTTCATTGTAGATCTGGCATCAGGCCAAAATCTATTTAAATCCTAGCAACAGTACTTCCTTCAGGAATTATGTTGTCTAAATTGCAGATCAAAAATGAGGAAGGAAGTTACTAGCATTTCAGCTAGTAATCCTATGAGGGATCATCCCCTCACATTTCCATCAGTATCACCATTAGCCTATAGTGTTTTGCAGCATTTTTCAGCAGGCAGAAGTCCTCTCTTTCCCTCACAGCACAGTTTATGTTTCCAGTTGTGTTGTAGGAGCTGCAATCATCATTGGAGGATTGAGAAGCTAGATCTAGAGCTTCTAGCTTGTAGATCTGAAGAAGGGATCATCCCTTCAAGCTTAGATCTGATATTGCAACATACTTAAGCCATATATTTGACAGAACTAGCTTTAGATCTTTATTTTCCAGCAAATCAAGGATCAAATCCTAGGGAGAGGATTTTCCAAAGCTGTAGATCTGGAAAATCCTTTCTGGGTTATCTTGGGAATCCATCACATTGGCCAGATCTTGAATCTTGGCATCATCTGAGCTTCAATTTTGAGTAGATATACATTTTCCTATTCAGCCTACTACTATATGTTCATATTTTGTTGAAGGGAAAATGCAATATTTTCTTTAGTGCCTCTCCAATTATGTTGTACCTATGGCAACCTATTTTCTGGGTGATTCTAGACCAGCTTTTTGGCTAGATCTACTCATATTTTGTACATTGTGTAACTTATTCTTCTCCAATCTAATAAAATGGCTCAGCTTTTCTGAAAATTATGATGTTGTCTTAAGGTTTATTATTTATCTTGCTGCATTTCTTATAATTTTTTTAAGTATTATTGCATTCTCCCTTTTGGGGATATTACACGGTATCAAGTCACTTAGGCATTTTTAGGATTTTAGTCAAATGTTTTTAAGACTAACATTTTTGCCTAACTTTAGGTGACCTATACTTATAGCTCTAATGATTTAGACTTATTATTATGTTTCCTTAAGTCTTTACATGAACTTAACACTTTAAAATCATGAATAATGCTCTTTACTGTTTAAATGTCACAAGTCGACATAATGATGACTTTTTCTTATGATGATAGTTTGACTTAGAAAAAAAATGATGATTTTTGTCAAAGTCACTGATGATGATGTCGACGTTGACGATGAACATTTGAACTTGAATTTCCTGCTCTTAGGAAGAATGTTGAATGTGACCATCTTGGTCGCTTTCCAATTTCGACAAGATTCTTCTTGACAACTTGAGTTGATGAATCCTTGTTCATATGACCATATTGGTCGAAACAATTTCAAATCAACTTTTTTATTACAAAATCGATGATTAATTACTTGAAAATGACCATATTGGTCATTTTGTAATTCGATACAAACTTCAGAATCAAAATTGCATCACACCGTCCCACAAAAATAACTTTTGGTTCTCCAAAACTTTTATTACAATGCATTGAAGAAAATTAACTCTAGAACCTAGTTACAAAATTATCTAGATCTAGAAAAAAATTTACAGACTCAATTTACGCATATGGCATAAAGTCTTCCTAGTTCCATTTGGCATTTGAATTTTCTCCAGCAGGTGAATTGGATGTCTCATGTGTTGTTGGTGTCAATTTTGTTTCTTGTGGCAGGATTGGACAGTTTCTTTTAGCATGCCCCGACAATTTGCAATGTAGACAAATTCTCTCCTTAGAATTTCTACTTATTGAGTAACCTGAATGTTGTTCCTCTTTAGTAGATTCATTGATAGATTGAAGTGATTTTTTAGCTGATCGTTGCTTCACCTGAAGTGTCTCATTATCTTCTGGTGGTTGGATTTTAGTAGCTCCGACTTTCTTGATGTAGGCTCTATACTTCCAGCAATGTTATACACAATGCCAAGAACTACCACAAAATGTACATGGATATATTCTTTTAACAATTTCTACCACCCAAGTCTGATAAAAGAAATCACTTCCAGAATCATTACTAGAGGATTGTTTTTGCTTACCCTTTTTTCCCTGGAGCTTCTTTGGCATAAGCTTACGATGAAAAGACCAACATTGACTCAAAATGTGGCCCATATTTTCACAATAGTGACACTTCATTATACCATAGCCTAGACCTTGATACTTAGGTCTTTATTGTACAACTATTCGTAGAATTCTCCCTTGACCCTTCTTTCTGAGGCCTTCTCCTTCCTGGTATTCCATGGCCTTCATCATTGACAAACCTTTTCTTTCAGAAACTGCACTTGTCTTCTAGCTAGAAACTTCATCAAAGTTTGAATCACATTTTGATGATATCAGTATGTTGGGAGTTTCCTCAGAAGGTGAGAAAAAAGATCCAATGGCCTCTCTTGATGACTTTGGTGATGATGAAGGAGAAGAACTATCTTCATCCTCCTAGCGAAGAGATATTGTTGGCTTCTTTCCATTAGAAGTTGTGTCTTCTATTAGAGGGTTGTTTCCATTTTTATTCTTTCTCAAGACTTCAAGTTCAGACTGCAAGATTTTCTTATCACTCTCCAGTGCTTGCACCATCCTTCGTAATGCAGTATTATCTTTCTCACATTGTTGATTTAACTCCTCGAGTTCTTTCAAACTTAGTTGTTGTCTCGAGTTTTTGCCCATTTTGTACCTGAAAAGAGCTAATATGCTCTGATACCAAAATATGATCTGAATGTGGAATGACAAGATCTTTCCTAACTCTTGACAAAATTTGAATGGCAAGAAATAATTACTGAAACAATTACTTTTATGTGAATCTAACTATTTATCATAAATTGTTTTTAGGTATAATCTTTTTAATGTTAAGGTTAACAATTACGCATCATGCATAACAATAAAACCAAAAGACAAAAAATATTTGTGACGGAGTTCGTCCCTCCTGGACTATGTCTCCAGGTTCGATTCATAAGTGTGTGTTTGTTGTATTGATAAAACCAAGAGAAATAGGACTACAATGATCTATCAGTTGACAAGTGCCAAGTTTCACTACTGATGTTGTAGAATGGAATTCTCCCGATGAGGCTTTATAGATATAGACTCTTTTCTTTGATGGGTCTTCAATCGACCAAGAAAATCTAATGATGAAGTGCACACTCTATCTGAAGGACTGAAGCATAGGGACCTTTGGCATAATGTAGCTGAACTGAGTTTTTGAAGACTAAAGTGGATCTCGTTGTTCTACAATGAACTTTGGTTTTGTATCTACGAATGAAAATGAGCTCTCCTACTCCTCAATATACCTGCAAAACCAAAAACTCTCTCTGCAAATTACTCTAGTGCTTCTTCAAAAAGAACCTCTTCTTGTCTTCTTGAGAACCTCTCTCCTTACTCTCATGATCCTTGCAAACATGAGAGCATATAAAAATGGCATTAAAACCTCTATCTCTATCTTCACATCTCGAACATTTATTGGTTTTCCATTTTTAACATTGATTTAATGGTTCATTACCCCTTTCCAAGCAGCTTATTTATCATGGATTCCTTTGAAGTAATCCACATCATAACTTGATATAATTTCTCTCGGGTTTATTTGACACCTAGTGTCTTAGGCTAAAGTATTAATTTAATACAGTGCCAATCATATGAAATAAAACCCAAAATCGACTTTGGATTATTGTAACACCCCCAAGTTCTATGCTTTTCAAAATAGAAATTTGAACTTAAGTCCAAAGGGGAGCGGACCCCAATGGATAATTATTGTGTGGATGTAGTTAATTATTTATTTACGAAAAATAAATAAAATATATTTGTATGCACTATGACCAAATGAGATTTTTGAGATCACTTGCCTAATCCATGAGGTTATGGAAAAGGTAAAGACTTTCCCCAAAACCTTTCAAAAATCCTTGAAAGAAATTATTTCTAATTTAGATTTTTGAGGAAAAATCTAAATTCCCTAATGATGAGGAAAGTAGTTGGGAAGAGGTAAAAAGCTGGAAAAGTAGAAAGCAGCTTTAAAGTCCCTAAATAAGGGAAGCCTAGGCAAATAGGAATAAAAGCATCCTGAAATTCTGGACGCAGAATTGGAAACAGGCTTTGGGGAGAGCATAGCTTAAATAAGCTGCTCTAGAACAGATTGAGATTATTCTGTTCTTGGAGGATCTCAGCTCGGGGCTGAGTTCTGGAGATAGACGAACTCTACGGTTGGGAGGACTGGTCATAGTATCCGTATGCATGTATAATTTTGGAGATTATTTTATGTTTGTATTAAGTATATCAAGTTTATATGCATTGTTATGTTAGAACTTCTTATCTAAATTTTAGATTGACTGTTTGTTCAGTACCTCATGTAGTTACAAACTAGATATAATAGCTGAAAACTCAGTATGTTAATAGCAGGGAGAAAATTAAATAGAAACCAATGGTTTGGTTCTGGGGATAGATACCCGGCAGTAATAAATTTTAGAGATGATAGATCATCTGAATGTCTAATCTAATAGAAAAATTCAAATTGTAGCTTGCTGTCTTTTAAATGAAAACTTAATTGCTGTGTCGTATAAACAGAAAAGTAAATAGGAACAGCAAGTACAAAACAACTAAACTTGTCATAGAAGTATTGACGGTAGTAGAATAGTCATACTTCAGTGACAAGAATGGTAGAACTAAGAATTTAAACTGTTCTATTGCATGGAAGTTAAATATATGAAACCATAAGTTAAATCCTAACTAAGTACGAGGATCTGAAATTAGGAAGAATAAAATATCAATTTTGGTTTCATTACTTCGATTTGATTGAAGAAAAATGATCTATATCCTATATTCCCAAGGGAAGAGTTTAATCTGCACCAGAATTTCAAATATGTTGAATATTTGTAACAATAATTTAAGGGAAGAGTCCTATTGAAAATCTACTTATGTGTGATAAAAGTATGTGTAAGGAAAGATTGTAAGCATATTTAAACACTGGGAAAAGGGCACCTATCCCCCTTCGATATAAACTGTTGTCAAAGTAGTTGAAGCAAAGAAGGCTAACTGAATATAGATACATGTACATGTAGATGCATACATCTATACATAGGTGCTGAAACTTTATAATTATAGCTGTTGGAAAGTCTATACAACTTTCGAACTAGAAAGTTAGAGGAAGGGCATATTGATCAGTTAGAGTTGGACACAACTCTGAAGAACTGACCTGAAAAATACAAATTAGTATATGTTTATATATACACATAAATATAAGTCAACTAGGTTGACTGATACAAATTGAGGTCAAGCCAAAATTTCTCAAGGGAAATCTAATAATAACATGACTGCCTATAATTACCAAAGAGATATTAAATACCAAATAAAAGTATGAATTGGTAATTGATTCAACAGAAAAATTTTGAATGGTATCATGATGCATAAAGTAGAGTGTATCTGAGTTAATGTTATGTGGATAAGAAGCTGGGTATGGGAGACGTGACAAATGGTATCAGAGCACTGGTTGAAAAACTGGGCAATTTATGTGCTCACAAAGAAAACAACAAGCTGGTATAAAAGGAGATACATATTAAAATATGGAGTGGAATTCAATGTTAAAGATTTTTTTGAACTAGATAGTTGCATATAATAAACCATGATTAAATAGCTATATGAGATTTAAACATGGAAATAGGAGTTGGTATGCACACTTAACTATCATATTTTTTCTAACCTGGTATGAAATTCAGATTTATTTTATATGATATCTAATGAGGATATTATTTAGACATATAGTTATGTATAACATTATGTCTTCTATAAAATTATTTTCATCCATAGCCACTAGATGATAAGTATGTATAGTCATGTCCTCTTTATGGAGATGAAAAGGAAAAAAAAAAACCTAAATAAATTATAGAAGGAATGTTATGAAAGTCTTACAGAAAAGGAAAACGATCTAGATCTATGTTATCTAGATTTAAACCAACATGTGCATTAAGGTAACCGCAAGGGTGAAGATTTAATGTTCCATAGTGAAAAATATCACAATGGAAGTGAATAAGGGAAACGTTATAATTAAGCAGAATTGGAACGCATCTTTACTGAAAGAAAACAATAATTGCTACCAATTTAATTACATGTATAACAGTTATATACACATTATGAAGAAAAGAGTATTACCGTATATTTATAAGAAACAGAGAAATTTATACAGTTTTATATAAAACTACAGATATCTTCATTATATGATTTCTTCAGAAAATGGTATCTAAGACAACGCCCCACTGAGAAGTATCGTAAGCTGGTATATATCGTCATTAGATTGAATATTCCAATTTAGATTTGCAACCACCTTGAGATAAATACAACAATTAGAAAATCTAGTTAGGGATGGAAATGTGGAAGTAAAGCAGTATGGTCAATTGCATATAAGCATATAACCTGGCACCTGCAATCACAAAGAAGTCGGTTGTATTGTGAGTACCCTTATATATATGTATATAATAGAAAATGAATGACATAAATGAGAAGAATGAATTTAGAATACCAAGGAGGGACATACCTTAGATAATTCTGATTGGAGAGTTTATCTGGTAGAAACAAGAGATATAAGATCAATATGAAGAAATTCCAGGGTATAGAAATAAAAATACACCCGTAAAAAGGACAATGGATATAAAGGAATAATTTTAATAAGAATATATAATCAGTCACGTACTTAATCTGGTCGGGAGATGTTGGTGTAGTGGAAAATACCGGAATGAAATATACGTTTTTAAACCTTTCACCTGTAACAAAGGTGTAAATGAAATAAAAATAAAATAAAATAAAATGAAATATCCTTTGATGTCCTCTCCGCAGGTCTCACAGAGCTATTTCATGCAAAAAAAAACAACAACCATGAAACTTTGTGGCCTAAATACGAGCTAACATGGTCAAGGGCAGCTAATAGCTATCTACCTGTTTCGATGGGTTTCTCGCCTAACGAACAGTGGGGGGAATGCGAAAAAAACTTGCGGTTTTTTTCTGTGGGTAGTAAATTGTTCTATGGATTTCTTCCTTCAGGTATTCTTAATTTAAGAAATCTCGAATTCTTGTCTGCATATGATTTTTTTCTGGGTGCTTTCTTCCAGATATTTAGGTCTTTCCATCTTGGAATACTTTGAAATTCTCAGAATAAGCTGTCCAGTGACGGCGGTCAGAAAGTCTCTGTCTCTGCAAATAATTTAACATGCAATATTCCTACTAATATTAGGGCATTCATAAATCTTGATGTTGTTGATATGAGCAGCAAAGGGTTTAGTGGCAACATTCCTCCTGAGGTAGGGATCTTGGCCAAACTATCTATACTCAGATTTGGGGGGAACTGCTATGTAGGGTAAAGTTACTTATGAGATTGGAAATATTAAGCTTCGTGAGGTACTTGACTGGCATTATCTGCAATTGATGGGTGCTCTTCCTGCAATGCTTGTCTAGTTGCAAATTTCTCTGAGAAACCAAGTGATAATTTCTTTTTAGTTTTTTCTTGGACAGAAAAAAAAAAAAAAAATGATTTCAAACACTAAAACTATATAAGTCGGAGTTCGGAGTTGGTGATGGGAGTTGCATTTCCATTCATATGGAGAAAACATAATTTTTCAAAATCTTTTATTGAAAATTTTAAAATATATATTTGTGGGTGGTATTTTAGTAAATTTGTGTGGTGTATATTGGTGGTTTCTTTTCCCAAATAGCATGGATTGGAAAATCTATTTACTAAAACAAATTCATTTAAAATTGGTGATGTTTGGTTTTTTCGCGTTTTTTGGCATTTAAACCCAAGAAAGTTGCTATATAGAATTTTAGAGAAGTGGGAAACTTTACGCTTATCTAGAAATGAAATTGGCAGGTTATATGTTTATGGCAACATCAAAGTTCGATGTGTGTTTAAATAAAATAGATGAAAACAGCACAAATAAATATCATTCATCCATAAATAAACTCGCATCGAATTAAGCAAGGAGTTAAATTAGAAAAAACGAAAAGTAAGAAAAAAAAAGATTCTCGAAAATTTGAGTTGCCATTATAGATTCTTTTCTAGATGTAACAGAAAACAAGGAAACAATAGCAAACCGGAAAAACTAAGAACCCTAAATAATTACAGAGAAAAGAATTGACTCACACAGGGAAATCGAAGGATGCTCTTTGCACCGTAAAATGACTAGTCTCTCTCTGTTGCAGAGTTATGAAAGATCTCGTATAACCGAAACTCATCCAGGAGCATAGCTGGAGATGAGAGGACATTCAAGTAGGGATACATAAGTAAAATCAAATTTCTTATACCATATGAAACCCTAAGATCAAAATAACGGAGTCGCCATAGATGGTAATGGATATTGGCAGAGAGAAAGGAAACACCAATGCAATTCGTAAACCCTTAAAATGTTCCCACAAAGAAAAATAAAAATAAAACCTAAATGGTGTTTCATCCTAACCGTCCACATGTCAATCAACTGATAAAGGATGAACGGTCTCGTATATCAATAAGTCCCCATAGTGAACAGGTGAACCAGTACTGTATCATTGATATCAACCATACTCGAACGTATGAAAGTCATAAAGTGTGTAGCCAGGGTACAGTGAAGAGCACCGTTGAAATGAAAAAAAATAAAAGACATTAATCCAAAGTTCGATGAAAAACTGATAGAGTATTAATGTGGAAAATCACCAAAATATTTACAGAGTACGGTAACAAAATAATGTGGTTGGATGCGGAATTTGCAAACCAAAATCAAAAAATGCCAATTGGTGAATCAACATTATTCCAATTTAATTAATTAACCGAGTCTCCTTCCAGTTCCGTGTTTAATTCTCTCTCGTTGACAACTGACTGGACCGTTCATTATATGCCTTCAGCTTCCCAACAAGGAATACCTCTACGATTACCAATAACCAGAAAGTCCCTGTAAAAATACCATAATAGTCTATACGTATAGAAACTGCTTTATACTGAACGTATGAAAAATAAGTGGAGCCGCCACTGCCAGAGGGAAGGTTGTGGCCGGCTCGACATGCCTCAGATATGTCCATAACACAAGTTGGCATGGTCTTTAACTTTAAAATCTATTCGTTTTTACATTGAAGTGAATGGAATTGTGAATATAAAGGTTCACACGTGAAGAATTGAAGTGGATATTAATCCATAGGTTTGCGATAAAGTAAAGAGTTAGAAAGGTTGAGGTTATTATTGGAATAATATATGTAGAAACAAGAAAAAAAAAAACTTATATTGAGTAATATTAATCGATTAAGATAGACCATGTGGTTAGTGCTAAGAAAGTGGGACAAATCATATCTAATCACCACGTGACCTATTGAAAATACCCATAAATGAATAAAAATTCCTAGCTTAAGATGACATTAGTGAATATCTGAAACTTCAAAAGCATAAGGATATAAAATGGATATATTAGTATACCTTATATTAGTATGCTACATTTGTGGACATAAGAGGTTGGGTTGAAATCTCTTTTGAAAATACCACATGCTAATTGGTGGAAAAGCCAGTTCACATATTAATACTATATATATATATATATATATATATATATATATATATATAACTCAAGGGAGATAAAAGCATGACATACAAAGGTAACGGTTGTATAGTAAATAAGTTCAACGAAAAGGAAGTATTAAATAAATTAAACTAATACAACTAATGGGGAACATGCATATATTAAGCAAATAGGACCCATTAAGTTACATGTTCTTTATCAAGGGTATGATAAAGGAGACTGAATTCATAACAAAATTATATGTTTTAATCATTTTGCTAAGTTGCGACAAAGTTGAAAGTACTACTATTTTATTTTGAAAAAATTATCAAAATTATATGTTTTCATCATTTTGCTAAGTTGCGACAAAGTTGAAAGTACTACTATTTTATTTTGAAAAAATTATCACAAGGTACGTGCAACATAAGTCAAATATGTCGTTCAAATCTATAATTAACATCATATGTTAAAATATAGGTGATTTTGCTATAAGTTATAAAGTTAATTTTGTGAAGTTGTATGAATATAAAATTTTCATACATGATAATTTATTTAGGTAAATAAATTTCAAACTTTATACCCAAGGGATTAAGAGAGAAGAAAAGTGAATTCACCTTAAAAAAGTTTCCAAGAAAAGTGGAAGGAAATATTTTACCATATGGCTGGAATATTATTACTCTAAGTATGGAAAGGAGTAATAAACACTATAGTGGTAGATTAAATATTAAAAATATAGTGGGAAAAGGAAAAATTGGATGCGGGTAATTGGTAAAAGTTACCAGGATGATTTCCAGGTCATGTATATTTAAGTCATGACAATGAGCATATTTTCATTCATATACATGGAAAATAATGAAGTGGTGAGCTTAAATAGTTGGTTTAATAATTAATTGGTTTAGGAGGACCATTTCATATTAAATAGTGTAATGTGGACCCATTACATTGAGTTATGAATGAATGAAAAGATAAATCAAATTTTCCCAATGAGTTAGTTAAGGTAGAATTGAAAACCTAACAATTGTTTTTCCATAGGAAAATAATTATGAAAATTATCATGCATGGATAAGAATCCAATGGAGCACAATTTATTTCCTATATATATTATACTCCATTTATCAAGTGAACCATGGTTGTAGGTTGTAAGTGGTCTTTGTTAGAAACCATGTGCTGTTTATATAAACCATGGGTCGATTTCTAATGATGAGTGAAATTCACATATAGATATAATTGGTGAATCATTGGTGGAATTAGTAAAGCATGAACATACAATTAAAAGTAAATGCATAAATTCTGGTGATTTTTTACAAAAAAAAAAAGGAAAATTGTGTCAAATTCATTTTGATATTATCAAGTATTAATAATTGTGAATGTGATGAATTATAGAAATTACATATATCACTATAAAAGAAACATGTACTCACACTATAAAACTTTTTTTGTGTAAATTTTATTAAATTTAATTTTCCTGAGTCTTAAATTCAAGAACCAGGTAATAGTGTGAAATCATACAGCTATAAATCGGGAGAAAGGAGAATGAGATGTATTTGGACTTGGGTGTGGGGGAAACCCATCAGATCCAAATTTATTCAAATAAGTTTTGAACTAGTGGATACAATTCATAAAAGAGGTTAGAAAAAAAAAAAAAAAAATCATGTGTGAAGTAAGAATTGAATTATACTAATTAATTCTTAACGAGTCTGGCTATTACTAATTAAATTGATTGGCTAACAAAAGAAAACAATGAGAAGGTATGGAAGTACAGCTATGAACTGAGAAAGGATAAGCATTACCATGCATATGATACAGTTGTTTTCTTTCATTTATGAGTACTAATGAAAAGTTGTAAAATTGTTTAGCCAAGCGTGTAACAGGAAATTGTACACTCTGGAAAGAAGGAGAAAAAAAAAAGGTGAAACTAATTGCAGATAAATCACCTAGAAAATCAAGAAAAGCCGAACTGGACCAAGTTTGTGTGAGGAGAAAATCTCACTGAAAAACAAAAAAGGATAAGTAGTGTACTAAAATTGCACTAAACTATTATGAACCTGAATGGTTTGACTAATAACTGAATTTCTTGAAATTATTGAAATTGAGAATGTTGTTCTGGATTATCAATTATATGTACTTGATATTACTTAGATTGGTATGAATTGTGGACAGAGAAAATGGAATAAAAGATTTTCCAGACAGACTTCTTACAAAGAAGTAGGAAGAAAATCAAATGCATAAGACATTAGTAAATAGAGTGGAAGCAGGAGAGTACTCTGCCGGAAACTGAGCAAGGAAGAAGAAGAAATCTTCGTCAAAGTTGAAAAATCAACGTTAAAGTGTAACACCGAGGAAGGTGTTGGAAAGGGGGGAATTAATGTCTTATAAACTGGCCTTACCCTTGCATATTAAATTTCAGGATGTGTTTCATGTCTCCTTATTGAAAATATATATATATATATATATATATATATATATATATATATATATATATGATGCTTCTCACATTATTGATTGAAATGTGGTCTAGGTGGAACCAGAAGAGGAATTCCTTCTAGAGCCACTTCAAATCTTTGAGTGGGAAGGAATTGAATTGCGCAATCGAACAATAGCTAGAGTAAAGGTGCAGTGGGAGCACTTTACTGCTGAAGAAGCTACATGGAAAAGAGAAGTTGAGATGATGGAAAATCACCCATATTTATTTTCAAAATGAACTATAGTAGTTAGTTGTTAACACCGAGGACGGTGTTTGTTTTCAGAGGGGGAATATGTAACACCCCCAAGTTCTATGATTTTCAAAATAGACATTTGAACTTAAGTCCAAAGGGGAGCGGACCCCAATGGATAATTATTGTGTGGATGTAGTTAATTATTTATTTACGAAAAATAAATAAAATATATTTGTATGCACTATGACCAAATGAGATTTTTGAGATCACTTGCCTAATCCATGAGGTTATGGAAAAGGTAAAGACTTTCCCCAAAACCTTTCAAAAATCCTTGAAAGAAATTATTTCTAATTTAGATTTTTGAGGAAAAATCTAAATTCCCCAATGATGAGGAAAGTAGTTGGGAAGAGGTGAAAAGCTGGAAAAGCAGAAAGCAGCTTTAAAGTCCCTAAATAAGGGAAGCCTAAGCAAATAGGAATAAAAGCATCCTGAAATTCTGGACGCAGAATTGGAAACAGGCTTTGGGGAGAGCATAGCTTAAATAAGCTGCTCTAGAACAGATTGAGATTATTCTGTTCTTGGAGGATCTCAGCTCGGGGGTGAGTTATGGAGATAGACGAACTCTACGGTTTGGAGGACTAGTCATAGTATCGGTATGCATGCATAATTTTGGAGATTATTTTATGTATGTATTAAGTATATCAAGGTTATATGCATTGTTATGTTAGAACTTCTTATCTAAATTTTAGATTGACTGTTTGTTCAGTACCTCATGTAGTTACAACCTAGATATAATAGCTGAAAACTCAGTATGTTAATAGCAGGGAGAAAATTAAATAGAAACCAATGGTTTGGTTCTGGGGATAGATACTCGGCAGTAATAAAGTTTAGAGATGATAGATCATCTGAATGTCTAATCTAATAGAAAAATTCAAATTGTAGCTTGTTGTCTTTTAAATCAAAACTTAATTGTTGTGTCGTATAAACAGAAAAGTAAACAGGAACAGCAAGTACAAAACAACTAAACCTGTCATAGAAGTATTGACGATAGTAGAATAGTCATACTTCAGTGAAAAGAATGGTAGAACTAAGAATTTAAACTGTTCTATTGCATGGAAGTTAAATATATGAAACCAGAAGTTAAATCCTAACTAAGTACGAGGATCTGAAATTAGGAAGTATAAAATATCAATTTCGGTTTCATTACTTCAATTTGATTGAAGAAAAATGATCTATATCCTATATTCCCAAGGGAAGAGTTTAATCTGCACCAGAATTTCAAATATGCTGAATATTTGTAACAATAATATAAGCGAAGAGTCCTATTGAAAATCTACTTATGTGTGATAAAAGTATGTGTAAGGAAAGATTGTAAGCATATTTAAACACTGGGAAAAGGGCACCTGTCCCCCTTCGATATAAACTACTGTAAAATTAGTTGAAGCAAAGAAGGTTAACTGAATATAGATAAATGTACATGTAGATGCATACATCTATACATAGGTGTTGAAACTTTATAATTATAGCTTTTGGAAAGTCTATACAACTTGCGAACTGGAAAGTTAGAGGAAGGGCATATTGATCAGTTAGAGTTGGACACAACTCTGAAGAACTAACCTGAAAAATAAAAATTAGTATAGGTTTATATATACACATAAATATAAGTCAACTAGGTTGACTGATACAAATTGAGGTCAAGCCAAAATTTCTCAAGGGAACTCTGATAATAACATGACTGCCTATAGTTACTAAAGAGATATTAAATACCAAATAAAAGTATGAATTGGTAATTGATTCAACAGAAAAATTTTGAATGGTATCATGATGCATAAAGTAGAGTATATATGAGTTAATGTTATTTGAATAAGAAGCTGGGTATGGGAGACGTGACAATTATCGAATTCTGCTGGTGGTCTGGCAAGCGGTGTGGATAAAAGGATTTTCCGACATGTGATCAGCGACTTGCCTAGTTGTCACGGCTTACTCCGGTGGTTCCAGCTTAACCCCGACAGTCTCGGCTTACTCCTGTTCACATGTCACATGCGGCTTTTACAACTGTCGACCTGTCACATGCTTTCCAACGGTCTTTACAGCGCGGTTTAACACTGTTGATGATTTTTCATATGACAAATAGTTCTGATGCGATTAAACTATGCGGCTACATAAAACTTCGCATCAAACTGTTCACATGTCATAGTTCCCGATACAGTCTTCTTGCTGATGGTAGCATATTAACATAAAACATCTGTGGTTAACCTAACTATGTTCACATGGTTTATTTCTCTGACAGATAGAATTTGTTGTTTGAACTAACGGTTTACAAACTCTGCCTATAAAACCCAACGACTCATTTTCCCGATCACATGGAACCTCAACACAATGGTTTCGTTATGGTTTAGACTGCACGATCAACTATCTAAACATTACATTTCATTTTGTAATGTTTTTACATTGTTTTAAAACTGAAAGCTATACATATGATTTGTAGTCCTAGGATTTAATAATAACTCGAAAGCTTATTGCATAGCTCTAACACCATGCGCCTCAGGTTTTAACATACCCATTCATCACTTAGACACTTTAGGACTTAAGCATTAGGACTTAGGGTTTTTAGAACTAGGATTTTAGAACGAGGTTTAGAATTAGTCCTCTTACCTTAGGATTTTACCTTTAGTTTTACCTTTAGGACTTAAACCTTTTACATCATCTTCTTGCCACGGTATCAAGTCACTTAGGCATTTTTAGGATTTTAGTCAAATGTTTTTAAGACTAACATTTTTGCCTAACTTTAGCTGACCTAGACTTATAGTGCTAATGCTTTAGACTTAGGATTATGTTTCCTTAAGTCCTTACATGAACTTAACACTTTACAATCATGATTAAAGCTCTTTACTTTTAAGATGTTACAAGTTGACATAACAACGAATTTTTCTTATGACAACAGTTTGACTTAGAAAAACATTGATGATTGTTGACGAAGTCACTGATGTTGATGTCGATGTTTACGAAAAACATTTGAACTTGAATTTCCTGCTCTTAGCAAGAATTTTGAATGTGACCACCTTGGTCGCTTTCCAATTTCGACAAGACTCTTCTTAACGAATTGATTCGATGAATCCTTGTTCATATAACCATCTTGGTCGAAAAAATTTCAACTCAACCTGTTTATTAAAAAAACGATGATTAATTACATGAAAATGACCATCTTGGTCATTTTGTAATTTTGATACAAACTTCAGAATCCAAATTGAATCAGTGAGATGTGATAAAGGACCTGCCTAGTACATCAAGGACAAGAGACCAAATGGATGTAAGTGGAGTACATCTTCAATAAGTAAGTCATTGTATTTTTTCTTGTTGTGTAGGAAGATATGGACAATGACATATGGTAAAATCTATATGATCTTGATCTGTGGTATCTTCAGAGGCATATGGAAAAATATAAATAACCATGAAGTTTGATATCCTCCATTCTGTATGGTTGTGATAAATATGATAGTGATGTGTATGATAATATTTTGGCAACACTGAAATCAATGATATGAAAATGTATGATACCTGTCAAGATGTATGACAGATATATGGTAGTATATGGATATGATTCTTGTATGGCCTTGACAGCAGGTGAGTAAGATTCAGGTCTATGATTAGAAATCCCTTTCTCAGGAAATGATGTTGATGTCTGGGACACCAAAATTCAAAATTATTATGAAGGCATATATCATATTTGTGCCACAGGAAAGCATAAAAAGAGGGAATTTCTTTTTCCCTCAAGTATCATAATCTGATGTCTAGTAGTTGATACACCACAAGGAAAATACCCTCTAGCAGATTTTTTTGAGCAACCCCTTATAAAAATACCCCAGACATCCATTTCTAGCGAAGGTTACTAGAGGAGGTTGGCGGGCAGAGGTGTTTGCGAATGTATTTTGTACAGTGCGCTTATCACCATAAAACACACCGGTGCATTCAACACGAGAAAGCACTGGTGCGCACAAAACATTGGCACACTGGACACCGTGCACTCCTTACACACCTGCCTGGTGCATTTCATTTGTGTAGTGCACCGGGCCTTTACAACACATCCGCACCAGTGCCTCATAAAAAGCACGTGAAAAAAGAAACCGGTCGGTGCGGAATGAGGAAAATGCACCGATGCTCCCATAAAACCCACGCATCGAAACGGGGTTAAATAAAGCACAATTATGGCCAAAAAACTGCACAAAACATTTACACACCTGACACCGTGTGCTCTATACACACCCGCCCTGTGCATTTTATTACCATAGCGCCCTGGTGCTTTAAATAGAATCCACACAAGTGCCTCATAAAAAGCGCATGAAAACAGAAATCGCCCGGCATGGAATGACGAAAACGCATCGGTGCACCCATAAACCCCGCACACTGGAATGGGATTAAATAGAAAAAAATTACAACCAAAAAACTGCACAAAACACTGGCACACCAGACACCGTGCACCATACACACCCGCACAGTGTGTTTTATTACTGTAGCGACCTGGTGCGTTACATAGAATCTGCACCGATGCCTCATAAAAAGCCCATAAAAATAGAATCCGCCAAATGCGGACTGATGAAAACGCATCGGTACATCCATAGAACCCTACACACCATAAGGGGGTTAAATAAAAAAAAATTAGGGCCAAAAAACCGCACAAAACATTAGCACACCGGACACCATGCGCTCCGTACACACCGTTTCAGTGCATTTTATTACTGTAGCACACTGATGCTTTACATACTGTCTGCACCAGTGCCTCGTAAAAATCACACGAAAACATAAATCTCCCGGTGCAGAATGAATCAAACGTACTGATGTGCGTATAAAAACCCGCGCACCGGAACATGGTTAAACAAAAAAAATTATGGCCAAAAAACCACATATTTCACTTTTGTCAGTGCTATAGAGCTCTCAAGCAAAAGTGAAATTTATCCTTGTCTGAGTCGCCCTAACATTGGTGCTCCCATTACACTCATTGTATGCAACGTTGTTGTGCATTTCCCACCAATATCTAACTTGAATTTTGCAAAACGGTGGAAAAATTTTATTTTGCAAAATCTACAGCCAATATGCCTCCTCGACGAGAAAATTTACAGGTATTTTTCTTGTTTTTCCATAATTAAGCCTTCTAGCGGATTAGAATTTCAAATAACCTTAAAATTAACTATTTAAAAGGGGAAAAAAAATTTGTCGCGTGGTGCGCTCGAGCCGTTCATCTCGCACCGCAACCGGTGCTAACGCTATCTGCACCGATTCTGGGGCGGTACTGATAGGCGCACCATGTTATTTTAAAAAAAATTAAAAATTGCGGTGCGATCATTTACCAAGCTGCACCGTTGGCAATGTGGAATAGCGGCAACACGGTACATTGACCAAATTATCTGCCTCGGGGCTGGTAATTTTATCAACGCACCATGTTGTTGCTATTTCACATTGTCAATAGTGCGGCCTGGTAAATCGGTGCTAACGGTATCCGCACTGGTTCCGAGGCGGTACCAAAGGGGCACCGTGTTATTTTAATTTTTTTTAAAAAGTGTGGTGCAGTCAGTTATCTGGCCGCACCATTGACCTAGTGGAATAGCTGCGACGTGGTGCGTTGACTAAAATAGCAGCCCCGTGGCAGCTATTTTTTTCAGTGAAGAGCTTTTCGTATTTCACCTGGGTCAACGATGCAGCCTTGTAAAAGGTCATACCATTCACTATGTCACAATGGCAGGAGGTCGATCCGCTGACTTAACCATAATCTCCGGGGCATAGAGTTTCGTCAGCACACCACCGTCCTGACACCATACATAGCAAATGATGCACTATAAATTCTTTTAGATCACCGTCATCGGGGTGCTTAATATTAATAGGTGCACCGAGGCCAGTGCGCTCCATAGAAAGACGCACTGATACCGGTGTGTGACTGTGTTTTCGACACACCGATTGTTTTTTTAATTTTGTTTTCAAATTTTTTTTATATATGTATATTTCTAAATACATGTCTTATTCAATAAATAAAAAATGTTTAATATGTCAATCATTTAGAGACGTGAATGGATAGGAGAGGGGGAACAACAACAAAAATAGGCGGAGCAATATAACATGGTTCGCCGATGGGAGGCATGAGAGAGGGAGAGAGATGAGTAATCTCACCCTATTACAGCAACTACGGAGGGGCTCCTAAGGTAGGTAGGCCTCCTCAAGTTCTATGAGGAGGCTACTTCCCTAAAGGGCCATAGTTTGTTTTTTAGACATCTTATCTGAAGGTGTAATTCCCAGCAACATGCTTTCCGAGTTGGTATCAACCAGTGGTACAGGCCCATTGAGGAGGATATATACTTCATTACAGGGTTATCGAGGAGAGGGGTGGATTTTCCCACGTTCCCAGAGGTTTCGGCTAGATGTGTAGCAGGGAGTCAGTTTGTTTACTCGCAGAGATACATTGGAGAAAATGTATTGTCTCTTGTAGAGTTTCAGGTTGCTAGTGGTTATTTACATATTGGTGCATTTGGTAGGGAGGACGTGCAGTGTCTCTCACTTATCATTTCAACCATTTCGCACAACACCAGTGACGAGAAACGCATCATTTTCCTGCTTCTATATTATGTTTATTCTTTAGTACAGGATCCACGACTTGTCAGGTGGTCTGCAATTTTTTTGCGGCAGTTCTCAATATAGCCTTAGATAGATGTCATGCTCATGCACAAGGTAGGGTGAACTTCCCTTTTGCTTTAGAGATTTTTTGTTTATTTTTTGAGAGGTTTCCAGAGACGAGGCCTGCTTTTCTTCAGCAGCCTCATAGAACGATGTTTGAGGCATGTATGCACATGTGGGGGTAGATGATGCCCAAGAGGGGTGACACTGAGTTTTTCGCGAGGATATCGTAGTATGCACTAGAGTTGCTAGCCAGTGTTGATGAGCATCCCTTCGTTATGGTCCCCTATCCTTACGCAAGTTTGGATTGCGAGAGTGTGCCAACATCCTCTTCATAGCTAATGAACCGCCAAATGATAGAGGTAATATTACTGTTTTATATATTTAAAGTTATTCTAGCATGTTCTTTAACTTGTTTTTATTAAATTCTGTAATGAAATTGTCTAATTATTGCTGTGTACTTGTATATACTTTGCAGACATTGGCTCTTTTTATGGAGAGGAGATGTTGGCACCAGTACCACATGATCCAGGTGTGGATCCTGATGATGATCAGGGCATGCCAGATACCGAGGATCATCAAGAGGTCAGTGCTAGGCATGGTCAACATGATGCTAGATACCGAATGGAGTTGGGCGACTAACTCAGTGCATTGATTGTTGAGGCAGGCATCAAGCCCGCTCATTATAGAGATATAGAGGCCGATGATAGGATATTACAGATGTGGAGAGGCATGCTGCCTAACATGTACAACCTGATGTGGCATGTCCTAGGAGTTACAACAGATTTTATGTGACTGAAGAGGACTATTGAATGTTATAGGTGTGGTCATGATGTAGCAGGTGATTGACAGTCCACAAGCATCGATTTTTCATCTCATGATCATTCACCTCGCGTCGTTTCATATGAGCATGAGCCTCCATTAGCATCCAACAGCAGTCATCATGGAGATGAGGCAGGACCATCGGCCATGTCCAGTCAGCAGCCTGCAGCATCCATCAGTACTCATGGTCATGAGCAGGCTGGACCATCGACCATCGAGGCTGCACCATTGACTGAGAAGGCCTCCACTAGTACTGATATTGATGTTGTACTACCACTAGCTAATCCATGACATTTATATTACAATTTTGTATTTTTAACATTATTCAGCTATATATATATATATATATGGTCCATGTATTTTATGTTCATGTTGCAGTTGTACTTAATTTAACTGTTGGTGATCATTGTGATGTGTATATTGTTAGGCTCTTTTCCAAACTTTTGCTAGAAGGCTACGACTAGAATTCCATTATCGAGTTCTCACTAGATGCCACACTCTCTCCTTTCAAGTTCCTTTTGGATCTTAGCTTATATAAGGGTTTTACCCCAAACCCTCATTGTTATTTAGCGTTAAAAGAACTACTTAATGATGAAAAAGAGGACTACATTTGTTCGACAGTTAATAACTTTTACTAGGCTTAAGTTTTGGTTTGATGGTAGTGTTACTTTTCCACCACATGGATTCAATGGGGTTACTCTATTTCATGTATATAAAATTTTAAATTTTAATGTCCCCAAACCCTATATTGGCATATTTTCTGTTGGTTGTTGTAAATTTTATTTGAGGGACAATGGGTAAGTTACACACAGTGACCCCGCGGGTTTAAATTAGTGAAGTTATTAATCCAGTGTAGGGTTTATTTCTTATGATATGTTTATATTTGAAATTCATCATAATATAATTAGTTTGATTGTTTTCAAATACATTGTAATTTCTAAAAATAATAATGAAAATAATTGTTAGCTTACCAAGGTTTTGCATTTCATGGATTTTACTATGAAAGTTCCACCTCGAGTTTTTCATATATAAATTTTTGAATGTGTGACTTCAATAGGTTTATTATTGTTCTCTTTATTGTAATTATTTAGAAGCCTTTGCTGTTGTAATTCATGCACACAATTATTTTTATTTTCCTTTATGTGGTTATTAGTAGACTCAGAACATTATCTCGCAACTCCTTAATTAAATAAATGAACTGCTAACTATATAAATATGTTATTTTCTTTTTATTTATTATTGCAAGTTGTCAGTATCTGGCTCAGAATGGGACTTCGGTTATCTCAGGCACGTCCTTTGCTGGTAGGGTATTGTTACTTAAGGGTTTGTTTTATTCTGGACATCCCCAACAAGTCTTGCGCTCATAGCTTCGAGGACTTAACCAAAACTTTCATAATGATTTACAAGAATTTATTTCAGAATCAGAAGGTTATTATGCTTGTATAACTAGCTAATGAATGTAATCATACATCACCATTTTCCTCCAAAGAGATTTTTTTGTTTTATAAAACACTGTGATACTTCTACTAAAACCAAAGGAACTCACATGCTTAACTTTGGATACATACAATGAAAGATAATTAGAAGAATTTATACTATATTTACTTCCGTACATAAGATTCAAATAGTTATGTAATTTATCCATGTTCATAGACAACTAATACATAGACTAATTTGTATAACTAATAAAGAAAATTGAAGAGATAATTATTTGTGTTTAGTCCCAACTAAAAGAAAATTCAATTAGGATGACCACACCACCCAACCATGAGATTGGAAATGAAATCTAGTCTCCCCCCGAACATGCTTACTTAATCTTAGAAAAAAACCATTAAGTTATCTTATTGCAGAACCTCAAGACTGCACTTAGTCCAATTCTAAATTTCTTTCATCAAGGCTTTTCTTCCGAGGGTTCCACTATCTCTGTGTCCAACTAAAGAACACCTGAGTCCAGGCAACTTCATTCCAACCTTCACATATTCCTATTTAAGGTTCCAAAGTTCTCACCACTATTCTCTCCTGATCCTCCACCCAAATTTCTCCATCCTTAGATTTTTCCCACTAAGATGGGGGTTTTATCCTCTCTAGGGAGAAAGAAAGATATAGTTTTTTCCTAATTGTCTAGAGGTTGAAATTCATTACTCCTGGTCATTTCGCATGACTTTTTAAACATGTAATTTTATTTCCATTCATCATTGTCTTTACCATAAATTTCCACTAGGCTCCTTTCGCAGAGCCACAATTCTAATGACATTAGAAAATAGAAACTTAATACAGGTAAAGATAAAATTAATATAGAGTATATTCGCATCACGAGGTGAATCATCCCTTACATAGACAAAAAAAAAATTAATCTCTCTATATACATATATATAAATTTGATATTAAAATATTTAGCTACAACAGTTAAAATGTAAAAGAACTATACATTTTTTTTTTTTTGGTAGGCTTAGGTATTTCCTTCCATTTTCTATTAATAAAATCCGAGCAAAAATATACAAAACTAGACCTCAACCTGCCCTCAGGAAACCAAGTATTTCGGCCATCGAAGTTCAGAGTATTTCAACCAAAACATAAAAAGCGTTAACAATATATGCCATATATGACGGTACTTAATATCTAAGTCTGGAGATAACAACATATACAGAAAAAGTACTAGCCGCTAAAAATAAAGTAAGACATTTGAACATGAAACCATTAATCTTCCTCAGATTCCACTGGTGTTGGATCTTTTGCACTGGACCCTGCTATTTCAACTACAACTTGCTGCATAGACTTGATTTTCTTCTCCAACCTTTCGAGCCTCGCATACTGATGCAATTGTCAAAGATTGATTTCCTAGATGTTCCTGTTAATATCTGCCAAATTTGATTCCATCTTAGTTTCTGCTGTCGACATGACTACCTTAGCTAGCAGGCATTTTATTAACCAGTAAGTTCTAACTGATTGTTGAAACAAGGAAATTTGGCCCTGTGTGTGTCCTATGTCATTGACCACATTCTTAATGTCCTCAGAAGCCATTTCATCTTCCCTGTCCAAGTTTTTTAAAACCTCTATTTCCCAACCATTAATGTGGGAGCGTACCTAATTTGGGATTTCTGATGTAAATGTTTGAACAAGTGGTTCTAGATGTTGCTACACAGATTTTCTTCCTCTTTTCTGA
Organism: Pinus albicaulis; assembly: GCA_034641835.2. NCBI lineage: Eukaryota > Viridiplantae > Streptophyta > Pinopsida > Pinales > Pinaceae > Pinus > Pinus albicaulis. Next base: position 646,555,370 of record CM076569.1, on the reverse strand, counting down.
TGTTGCCCAGAAGTAGGTTGCTTGCCTTTGCCCCTAGTGGGCTTCCTTCCTCTTTTAACCATGTTAAAGTAACCTGACAAGGAATCTGCTAAACCTACCATCCAAACAACAACACCAGTCAGATTCCTAGACAAGATTCGAGACTCGGAAGAGAGGTTCCATCACCTAAGTTAGGCTCTGTGAGAAAGACGTGAGATTAAAAGAGAGACCAGACACTAATACAATCCAACCGAGAAAGAAATAATTGAGGAGCAAGCCATAGATTGTAGCCATGACACAAGACAGACATGGCTAGAGAATTAAAAGGTAAGACCAAATTCCATATACCAATACAGAGATAATAAGGAAAAAAATATTGCCCACATATCAACTTCAGGACGCTATTAACATAATTGCAAAAGTTGAACAGACAGGAGAAAAACAAACTCTGCTGCAAGAAATTCCTTCCACCATAAAAAAGGCAAACCATTTGAACTGTCAACAGGCAACATTTATCCACAATTTTCCAAAATTTACCCGACCTCCTATAAAAGAAGACAATATAAACAGTAAAAGGAGAGACAGAGACTAATACATACCCTTTCTGCATAGCTATAGAGAATTTTTTAACATGGAAAGCAACCCTACTAAAACCCATATACAACAAACTACTGTGAAAGAACTGAACCAACCCATTAAAAAGCTGCAGCAACCAATAATTATAGCATAATTTTAGAACCATGATATTAACAATACAAGGATCAGAATGAGGAAACAAAAACTGAGACCAAGTTCTAACCAAATATTTGGGTAACGTAACAAAAACCCGCTGAGGAAGAATAAGCGTACAACCAGCTTCATCAACCTTTAGAATTTGTTCATACCAGAACTGACCAAATCTCCATTCAAACAAATAATCTAAGATTACCATTACCATTATCGGCATTAGATGAAGATAGAAATCTGTGGCTCAGAGGGTAAGTATGATGATACATACCAATTGTCTACCTGGCTTGTCCCCCTTAACCTTCGCTGGAGAAATCCCTGCAAGCGCAACCAGCGTCGAAACAAAACCATAGTGCACAAATCCAAACATTACCATGCAAAATATCCTTACCATGCATATTACCGCTCCCCCTGATCTTTTTCCAAAAATTTCCTGACAGCCCTACTGACTGACCCAGTTAGAGTCGCATGTGTGTACTTCTCATTTATGACGTTTGGTGTCAGAGGTCCCGTCATCTGTTATCCTCCTGTCGCTTGGATGCTCTCTCCACGTGTTGGCCATCTTCCCCACACGACAGGCTACGGTCACCAACACATTGGTTAGGCTCCACCCTCCCCTGTGATGCAGGAGCATCGGAACTGACCAGCAATGTGGAAAATTGTCCACATGTTGTGGTCTGACAGGGTGAATTTTATTACTGTTTGTTCAATCTCAATTTTACTGAGAAGGTAGATTCCTCATATAGTTTGTTATTTTAGTGATAAATGCAACTGTTTATTGAGATTTTCTCTATTAGTAGGATATTATGTTAGCTGTTTGTTAGAGCAATTAGTGGAGGAAATACATAAAAAAATGTAAAAGCAAAGAGATTTAGGGCAGCGCAGGAGAGATCGGTGGCGATAGGATAGACAGGATACTCATTGTTGCGGCCAAAAATTTCAGAAATTGTGTAATGGAGAACAGAAAGCACCGATTTAATTTGCCAGATCGAAGAACAAGCAGTCGATTTTGATGGACAGGAAATCTGAACGGAGAAAAGCGCTTGCAGAGTTTGTTATAAGTGAATTTAGCACAGAAGGTTGATACATCGTGTTTGAAGCCAGCAAAGAGAAAAAAAAACGTAGAGCTACAGATGTTTTACCTGTGGCGTTAAATTCCAAGTTTGAAATCGTTTTCTGGGCATGGTTATGTAGTATTAGAGCGTTTTTAACGCAGATGCAAACCGATTGGTCTTATTTACGTTGTGACAAATGCAATTAGATTGTATCGATTGATTCAATTGATACATGATTGTTTTTATTTGTTAAATTGCAATTAATGAACTCAGATGGGCGTAAATGTTTTGATAACATTTGTAAATTGCAAGGAATGCAACACAGATATGTTGTAAATGCCGAGATTGCACCAGAATGCAACGTAGATATTTGGTAAATGTTGTTTTTATTTAAAAACAGTGGTTTGTATCTATTAGAGGGTGCGAAAAGAATTGGAAGGGCTGCGCCCTGTTTAACAAAGTGAAAGAATTCAGTTCTCCTATTTAATTGAAACAGGGTTTTCATTTCAACATTCTTCATTCTTCGAGATAAAGAGAATTTCATGGTTTGATTTGTTGTTTGTTCTATCGATTTTACTCTAATTGGATTGAGCACAGGAGTTCGGTGCATCAATTTTTGGTATCAGAGCCAAATCAGCAGGTGTTTGCAGCAAAGATGCCGCCAAGGAGAGGAATTGGTCGAGGGAGACCAAAAGCAAATGCAGTCTTGATAGAAGAAGTGCGAACACTGCGTGAACGAATGGAAACAATGGAAACAGCCCAGAGAAGAGCACCTGATGAGGGAGCTGAAAGTTCTTCAGAAGAATCTGAGGAAGATGTGGAAGCAGAAGAAGAGAATGAAAACGTTAAATTCATGAAGATGCTGGCGAAGGTTGGAAGCAAACCTAAAATAGAGATTCCTATGTATGAAGGGAGTCTAAATGCCGAGGAGCTCATGGATTGGATCAGATCCATAGATCAGTACTTCGATTATGAAGAGATTGAAGAAAATAAAAGGGTAAAATTTGCAGTCACTAGATTGAAAGGTCACGCAGCCATCTGGTGGGACGAGTTACAGACATCAAGAATGAGAAAGGGGAAATCTAAGATCAAGCAGTGGGATAAAATGGTAAGCAAACTGAAAGCCAAGTTTTTTCCTAAAGACTATCATTTGAATCTTTTTAAGCAGATGCAAAATCTGAAGCAAAAAGGAATGTCTGTTAAAGAATATACTGAAGAATTTTACAGGTTAAGCATCAGGACAGGGCATGTAGAAGATGATTTGGAGAAAGTAGCCAGATATATTAATGGGCTAAGGTATGAGATCCAAGATGAGATTAGCCTGTTAAGTTTGAAAACTATTGAAAGTGCCTATCAAGCAAGTTTAAAAGAAGAGGAGAAAATACTGCGGAAACAAAGTCAAAGAAACAGAGGAAAGAGCTCAGCAAGAGGTAGAGGAGCTGCCAGATCTAGAGGAACACAGCATCAGTTTGAAGCAGGAAGTTCAAGCAGCAGATCACCATAGATGGGTGAATCTAGTAGAGGGAGATTCGCGCCCAGAGGAAGAGGGCGAGGAAGAGATGTTAGGTGTTATACCTATGGAGAATGGGGACATATGTCGCGGGACTGTCCTCATAACAAATCAGCAAGCCAGAGGGGTGCAAATGTGGCTGAGGCGGAGCCGGAACCACCTCGACTTGTAGAGAAGGAAGAACCACCGGAAGAAGGTGAATCATTGCTGCTCAAAAGAACTTTGTTGAGATCAGAAAAAGAGATTGGAGAACCTGCGCAAAGAAAGAACTTGTTCAGGACTACATGCAAATCAAAGGGTAAGTGTTGTAAGGTTATAATTGATAGCGGGAGTACTGACAATCTTGTGTCTACAGAGATGGTGGAAAAGCTTGGGTTAACAAGGAAAGCACATCCTGCACCTTACAAAGTATCTTGGCTTCAGAAGGGTCATCAAGTCATCGTGACAGAACAGTGTAATGTGGAAATGCAGATTGGTACATACAGAGATGTGATTTTATGTGACATAATGCCCATGGATGTATGTCACGTATTATTGGGGAGGCCATGGAAATTTGACAGAAATGAAATTCATGATGGAAGAAGAAACACATACACCATAGAAATGGATGGAGTTAAACATACGTTGCTGCCAGTGAAGAATGATGCTGATAAAGAGCTGCCTGAAAATAGTATTATGTTGATGAGTGGTAAGGAACTGCTACAAGAGGTGGATAAAAGCGAAGAGATGCATTTCACTATCGTGGGAAGGCCAAAGGTAATTTTAACCTCCACAAATTTAAATGATTTTCCTGAAGAAATTCAATCTGTGTTAAATAGTTACATGGATATCATGTGGATGAACTGCCAAATGAATTACCACCGATTAGAAGTATAAGTCACCATATCGACTTAATACCAGGAGCAAGTCTACCTAATAAAGCTGCATATAGATTAACTCCTCAGGAAAATGCAGAAGTTGCAAGACAGGTTCAAGAGCTGATGGACAAGGGGCTGATTCGAGAAAGTCTGAGTCTGTGTGCTGTGCCAACGGTGCTTAGTCTGAAAAAGGGAGGAGAATGGCGCATGTGCACCGATTCCAGAGCTATCAACAAGATAACAGTCAGGTATAGATTTCCTTTACCCAGGATGGAGGATCTAATGGATTGTTTAAGTGGATCCAGGTACTTTACTAAGATAGATCTGAAAAGCGGGTATCATCAGATCAAAATTCGGGAAGGCGATGAGTGGAAAACAGCGTTCAAAACCAACAGTGGATTATATGAGTAGTTAGTGATGCCTTTTGGGCTCACAAATGCGCCCAACACATTCATGAGACTAATGAACGAGGTCCTAAAAGAATACACAGGTAAATTTGTTGTTGTTTACCTTGATGATATTCTAGTTTTCAGCAAAAGTAAAGAGGAGCATTTGGAACACTTGAAGTTAGTTTTGAAGACCCTGCAGAAAGAGAAACTACTAATCAATCTGAAGAAATGTAGTTTCATGAAAGAGGAGCTGGTGTATTTGGGATTTGTGATTTCCAGAGACGGTTTGAAAATGGATCCGGAGAAGGTACAAGCAATCAGAAACTGGCCTACTCCCAGGAGTGTATTCGAGGTAAGAAGTTTCCATGGACTTGCTAGTTTCTACCGAAAATTTATAAAGGGATTTAGTCAAGTTTGTGCACCAATCCTTGAGACAATCAAGGAGGTCAATCAACCATTTAGATGGACAGAAGCAACTGACAGAAATTTTAAATTGCTGAAAAGGAAGATAACAGAAAAGCCTATTCTAGCATTGCCAAATTTTGATAAAGTCTTTCAAGTGGAAACTGATGCAAGTGGAGAAGCGGTTGGTGCGGTGCTAAGCCAAGAGCAAAGGCCGATAGCATATTTCAGCGAGAAGTTAAATGATGCAAAGAAAAAATATTCTTCTTATGATAAAGAATTTTACGCTATTGTGCAGGCATTAAAAAAGTGGAGGCATTACTTGCTACCGAAGGAGTTCATCTTATATTCGGACAACCATGCTTTGCAGTTTATTAATAATCAGCCAAAGCTAAATCAGAAGCATGCCAAGTGGGTGGAATTTCTGCAAAGTTTCACTTTTGTAATAAAGCATAAAAGTGGTAAGTCTAATAACGTGGCGGATGCATTAAGCAGAGTAAGTTTTCTTTTGCAAGAATTTAAAGTGGGTGTTGTAGGTTTTGATGAAATGATAGAAATGTACAAGGATGATGAGGATTTTAAAGACATCTACACAACCGTGCAGAATCCAGTGAGCCACAATAGAAGTCAATGGATGGATTACCTTATTCAAGCAGGCCTGTTATTTAAAAGCAACAAATTATGCATTCCTAAATGTTCAATGAGAGAGAACATCATTAAAGAGAAGCATAGTGGAGGATTGTCTGGTCATTTTGGACAAGACAAAACTTTCTCTCAGGTGAATGATTTTTATTATTGGCCTAAAATGCAAACTGATATTAAAAAGTTTGTTGAGAAATGCAGGGTATGTCAGTATGCCAAAGGCAGGAGTCAGAATACCGGTCTCTATCATCCATTGCCTATACCAGATCGACCATGGGATGCAGTGAGTATGGACTTTGTTCTGGGTTTACCAAAAACTCAGAGAGGAAATGATTCTATTTATGTTGTTGTAGACAGATTTTTTAAAATGGCTCATTTTATTGCTTGTAAGAAGACTAATGATGCTACACACATAGCAAATTTATTCTTTTCAGAGATTGTAAGATTGCATGGTTTGCCTGTAAGTATTGTATCAGATCGAGACACTAAATTTGTAGGGCATTTCTAGAGGACACTTTGGAAGAAACTGGGAACTAAGCTCAGTTTTAGTTCAGCTTACCATCCTCAGACGGATGGACAAACTGAAGTTGTAAACAGAAGCTTGTGGAATATATTAAGAAGTTTGGTACATCAGAATCCCAAACAGTGGGATTTGGCATTAGCTCAAGCTGAATTTGCTTACAATGACACACCAAACCGAAGCACTGGAATGAGTCCATTTCAGATTGTCTTTGGAATGCATCCGAGAGGAGTATATGAGCTAAGAGACTTGGGGAAACAAGAAGCCAGAAGTGCAAGTGCTGAAGATTTTGTTGAACAAATGCAGAAGCTACAAGAAGAAGTTAAAGGTAAACTACAGGAAAGCAGCAAGAAATACAAGCAAAAGGCAGATCTGAAAAGAAGAGAAAAAGAATTTCAAGTGGGAGATTTAGTCATGGCATATTTGAGGAAAGAGAGATTTCCTACAAAGACTTATAATAAGCTGAAACTGAAGAAGATAGGACCCTGTAAAATCAAAAGGAAATTTTCAGCCAATGCATATGAAATTGAGTTGCGGGAAGGGATCGGAATATCCCCCATTTTTAATATTGCAGACTTGTATCCATTTAAAGAGGCAGAAACAGAGTTGCAGACTGAAACTATAGGTGATGAATTTCAAACTGTGGATTGGGAAGAACAGGTACCAAAAACATCCAAGAAAGAAGTTGAAGCTATTTTAGATCAAAGGATATCCAAGAAAACTCGAGGACAGACATATTTTCAGTATCTTGTCAAGTGGAAAGAGTAGTCAATGGAAGATTCCAGTTGGTTGACAGCAACTGAATTGCAGAAATATGGCATAAATCCTGAAAGATTTAAGAATCGATCTTTTCTTCTCCGGGAGTCTGATGCAGGAGCATCGGAACTGACCAGCAATGTGGAAAATTGTCCACATGTTGTGGTCTGACAGGGTGAATTTTATTACTGTTTGTTCAATCTCAATTTTACTGAGAAGGTCGATTCTTCATATAGTTTGTTATTTTAGTGATAAATGCAACTGTTTATTGAGATTTTCTCTAATAGTAGGAGATTATGTTAGCTGTTTGTTAGAGAAATTAGTGGAGGAAATACATAAAAAAATGTAAAAGCAAAGAGATTTAGGGCAGCGCAGGAGAGATCGGTGGCGATAGGATAGACGGGATACTCATTGTTGCGGCCAACAATTTCAGAAATTGTGTAATGGAGAACAGAAAGCGCCGATTTAATTTTCCAGATCGAAGAACAAGCAGTCGATTTTGATGGACAGGAAATCTGAACGCAGAAAAGCGCTTGCAGAGTTTGTTATAAGTGAATTTAGCACAGAAGGTTGATACATCGTGTTTGAAGCCAGCAAAGAGAAAAAAAAACGTAGAGATACAGATGTTTTACCTGTGGCGTTAAATTCCAAGTTTGAAAGCGTTTTCTGGGCATGGTTATGTAGTATTAGAGCGTTTTTAACGCATATGCAAAAAGATTGGTCTTATTTACGTTGTGACAAATGCAATTAGATTGTATCGATTGATTCAATTGATACATGATTGTTTTTATTTGTTAAATTTCAATTAATGAACTCAGATGGGCGTAAATGTTTTGATAACATTTGTAAATTGCAAGGAATGCAACACAGATATGTTGTAAATGCCAAGATTGCACCAGAATGCAACGAAGATATTTGGTAAATGTTGTTTTTATTTAAAAACAATGGTTTGTATCTATTAGAGGGTGCGAAAAGAATTGGAAGGGCTGCGCCCTGTTTAACAAAGTGAAAGAATTCAGTTCTCCTATTTAATTGAAAGAGGGTTTTCATTTCAACATTCTGCATTCTTCGAGATAAAGAGAATTTCATGGTTTGATTTGTTGTTTGTTCTATCGATTGTACTCTAATTGGATTGAGCACAGGAGTTCGGTGCATCACCCTGTTACACCCCGATCAAGGAAAAAGAACTATACATTTTCATTACACTCAAAAGTGAAAATATAATTTTGGTTTTTTATCTCTCTATAAATTGATATAAAATTATATAACTACATGTAATTATTACATGGTCTGAAATGTTTTATTTGTTGTTGAGAGTGCGAATAAAATACTTTTACCAAGCCTCCTTCACACTCAATTGTAATATCAACTAGCATGGAGCTCTATTAAGTGTATATCTACGGAGAGCTCAAAAGGATGAAAACCCTCATGGTGCAATTTTTTTTAGGAATGTTTGCCCCTATTCCTTTTAGCTCTTAATAAATGTGGAGTTAAGATATATCTATACTAATTGCTAATAATATATATATATATATATATATATATATATATATATATATATATATATATATATATATATATATATATATATATATATATATATATATATATATATGGGCTATGCATATTACATTAAAAAATAAAAAATATTGTGAAACAAAAATTCCATATATATATATGGTTTATATGTGAAAGGAAAATGCTAAAAGTATAGATATGTAAATATATGAGTGACTAGGGGTGTTATATATATATATATATATTATTTTCTGAACATATTTTTTATTTTTTAAATTTAATTCTTTAATGTTTAATATACAATTTTATCGTTAGTGCTAAATTTTTATATATTTATTAATTAAATTTAAATATAAAGTTTTGAAATGTAATAATATGAATTAATACTTTAATTCATATGGTAAAATGAATCTCAATTTTCAGTTATTATTTATATTTTATATACAATTATAGAAATATATTTATTTCTAATCATATGTTCATTAATTAAATTTATTAATTTTTTTATATGTTTATTAATTTTATGTTTTAAAATATCAATGGTTACCAATGTTAATTATTATTATTATGTCGTAAGGAATTATTATTTGAAAACAACGTTCCTAGATGCCACTCTGTACAAATCTACAACATTAGATAAAATGTTAGACGATTGAAAAATTTTACACCATAAGATCAATAGTAGTTAATAGTTAAAGAAACAAACTAACAAACTAATAGTTAAAATGTATAAATACAAAAAAAAAAAAAGTTAAGCCCTTCGTTAAGCCCTTCCTCCCTATTGTGTGAATTTGTAACTTCTTACAGGCATTGCATTCTTGTTTCCTTTAATTCACAGCAGTTTGCTAGTCCAACTATAATGAACTGAATCTTTGTTCTTTTTATTTTGCAGGGCTTCCTTTTATATGATTGTGGTACCTGTATTTGAAAGCAGTGCTTTTTCGAGACATGACAAGCTTTATTGTTCCTGTGGGTGTTTACAGTGAGCTTTTCATTTTAGTAGTGGTTTTCTAGTCCAATTATAATGAACTGAATCTTAGTTTGTTTTAGTAGTGGTTTTTCTAGTCCAATTATAATGAATTGAATCTTAGTTTTTTTTTTTTTTTTGTAGGGTTTACGTTTATATGGTTGTGGTAGCTTTATTTGAAAGCATTTTTTTTTGAGACATGACGAGCATTATTCTTCCAGGCTTTCTTGTTTGTGATTTTACTCTGAACTTTTCATTTTAATTAAATTCTGGAAATTTTATTTTCTTATTCTTTAAAATTTTGACCTGGGTTAATTTGTTTTTGGTCCATGCTAAATTCTGAAAATTTTATTTTCTTATTGCTTGGGTTAATTTTTTTTCGGCCGATTCTAAAATTGCTACAAAAAAAATAAAGAGGCAATGAACTAAATCTTTTTTTTTCATTTGGCAGCGCTTCCATGCTAAATTCTGGAAATTTTATTTTCTTATTCTTTGGGTTAATTTGTTTTCAATCCATGCTATGGTTGCTACAGAAATAATAAAAAGGCAATGAACTAAAACTTTGTTTTTAATTTGGCAGCGCTTCCATTCTAAATTCTGGAAATTTTATTTTCTTATTCCTTGGGTTAATTTGTTTTGGGTCCATGCTATGGTTGCTACAACAAGGCAATGAACTGAATCTTTGTTTTTCATTTGGCAGTGATTCCAGTTATATGGTTGTGGTAGCTTTACTTGAAAACGGTCCCTTTTGCACCATATGCACCTTTTCAAAAATCTCCTCTATGTATTCTTGCAAGCTAAGCGATCATGGGTTGCAATATTGATAAAGTCTTGGAAAAAAATTATTTATTTTATATTTGATTAAGAATTATCTATTTCTATTTGATAAATGTGTGAAGTCCATGTATTTGTCTTCGTTAGATCAGTTTTACACTTTATACCCATTTATTCTTTTCCTTGAACTTGGCCTTTTTGTTATTGGTTAAATTTGTAAAGTCCAATATTTGTATGGGTGAAGTGAGTTTTAAATTTTGGAGAATTTACTTTTATTTTGGGTAATTGAGTATTGTATGTATTTAAGTATTTGTTAAATGTGTAAATTCCACGTATTTTTATGGGTGAAATCAACTTTATATTTTTGGGAATTTACTTTTATTTCAAGCAATTGAGTATTGTATATATTTAAGAATTGGAAAGATAGAGTAGGAATATCCATAAAATAAAATTAAAAATTAGAGAAATAAGAAAAATACTTATAAAAAAGATATATATATATGTATGTATGTATGTATGTATTATTGTATATGGGAAAAAGAAATGTTTTCTATTTAGATTTTTATAACTATAACTAAAATAATAGTAATAATAAACAATGTTTTCATAAAGCATATTAAATTGTAAATGTAATTAAAAGCTAGTTAAACAAATATATAATATTATTTTAATTTAAAATATGTAATATCAATAAAAAATATTTTGTTTTGTTATTTTAGTTGAAAATTGAGAAATTTTATATTTAAAGTAAATTAGCAACATACTATACTTAAAAAATATATATATATTTTTTGTGTAAGCCACTATGCATATAATGTTAATCAATTTTGATTTTACCAATTAACATTGCGGAATGACTTTGGACTATAAATAGTCATATAGTCATATGAAATTGTAATTACACATTTAAAGATGAGTATTGTGTCTTCTTAATAGTGGATTTCTCTCCTAATATTATATTTTCTTTTCATTATAAATATTGTGTTTGATTTCTTATGTCATTGATTAAGGTTGTGGTAATAAATTGAATGGTACATTGGTGTTGTTAATTTACCACAATTATATGTTGTTACAATCACTCTTACCACAATTCCTATTCTTCATTAGCAATATTTTAAAATAATTTAATCTTCCAATGATAAATAACAATTACGCATAGAATAGTAAATGCAAAGAATAAGAGACATGAATTCACACCACACAAGAGCTTTTGTAATTTTAAAATATGAATAAGAGATATGAATATTGCTTTGTATTTCTCTTAGAATTTGTGTTTTAAGTGTCATCTGTATTCATTAAGTCCATTGGGGGGTATTTGGGGGTCTTGGATAGATAGTGATCCAGTGTTGTGTTAAGGCATTCCTTGAAGTGAAGTCACACGTTCATATTGGACATGATGAAGATGTAGTCTTACCAAATTTACAAAAAATGTAGAGGTTGAGAAAGTATTAAAGTCTACCTTTACAAATTGAGGATGTTCTGTGTTAAAAATTTATTATTTAAAAGTGAACTCATGAAGATTTTTATTTGGACAAACATTTGATTTTCTAAAGAAAATTTAATCACTTTCTCATGGGTTCTTGATATCACTAATTAAAAGGGCTTTGGTATCCTAGTATATCCTCATAGTCCTTTTTAGTATTCAAAGACCAAATGTGAGGATGTTCATTATTCAAATTTACCATACTTATGGTAGAGTATGGTAATTTGATATTTTCGACAACCTTGAGTTCAAAAGATTCATATTTTTGCTTCAACTTGATATTCTTATAATTTATCCAAAATCATTGTATGCAGGTCAATATGATCGAGATGATCCAATGCACAAAATAATGAAAATTAGAATGACACAAATGTTTGCTAGGGTTTGAATTGGGGAACAATGTAAATGGATCTAAATGAAACCCAAGAGAGCTATATCAGTTGTAAGAAATATTGAATCCCAAATAAATTTAACATATACAAATAGGGTGTGGATAAATTCCAACCATTCAAGTAGGAAAATACTTTAAACACAAGCTTTTCTTGTGAAAATACATATGGATGTTAAAAAAAAAAACCAAATTAGGGTCTTTGTTCAATAATTTCTAAGGAAAAATATCTTTGCTATCTCTACATTGAATTATTTGGAAAATGCAATAAATAACCAAAAAAAGTGAATTGTTTGGAAAATATAATAAATAACCAAAAAAAGAGAACCTGATACGGTGGATACTCTTGTCGTGTCAATGATGCAACAATGAATACTTTGGAAACTACAGTAGAGGACCAAAAAAAGAGAACCTGATACGGTGGATACTCTTGTCATGTCAATGATGCAATTCCTGAGATTATAGAAAAATAATTACATTCAACCATTTTCCTTGACATCTTTTCATTTATTTGGAGCATAAAAATCATGGTTCCAATATTTTATTGATAGGGGAATACAAAATTTGGACAAGTTACATATGCTTTCATCAAAACATGGGCACTCAAGAAAGATAGAAGGTTATTAATTGCATAACTTCATCAAATGCAAAAGAAATACCATTTAAATTTGGTTTATCATCCTTATCCTATTTTTGTTTTCCTAATAGGAATTTCTCTATTGTTAAGTTACATAACGAGGAATTAAGAAAAGGATGTGTAGAAAACATAATTCTAGGTGTGAAAGCAACAGATGTAAGGGATGAGTTTGATAAAGGGTTACATTATATTAGAGCAAATAAACAACCTAAAAACATCAATATGAGAAATAATCGCATTCCTCCTAAATTATGGACTGGCACCTATTAAAACGACTATGGTATATGTAAGTTTGGACCGACATGCAATTTTAATCATCTAATGGCATGTCTTTCTTATAGTCCGTCAGCTTCTTCCCTTTTAGAGATACTAGTGGCTACATGTTTGGTTCCTTCTTCTATGCTACCCTTTCATATGCTACAACACCCTTACGGCGTTTCCTTTACAACATATGGTGCAATTGCTAGTTTAAATTTACTTTAATGTGATATGTACATTTTTATGGTGTAATTGAACTAATAGACAAAATTGTTTGTTCCTTCATAATATAGAAATACAATTTTAACTTAGATTTTGGATTTTTTTTTTTTTTTTGTTTCAAATATGTTTTTAACTGCGTCAATGAATTCAACACACCAAAATACTTATAGAAGCTTGAACTTTACAAACGACTACTTTGCTTAAACTTATTATTAAAAATATCTATCATTTTTTAACAAAATTGATTAAAAAAAATGCTTGAAAAAAAACCATGATATGTATTTGTTATAGAAATTTGAATTGAATTTATAACTTATAATATAGAAAGTTGAATTGAATCCATTTAATATATTTTTTTTTTCACAAAGGAAAATTCGTAATTTTATTAATGAAAACAAAATTGCATGTTACACTTTGCTGTAATTTTCAGAGACGGTAAAATACACGTCTGGAATTCTTATCTTAAAAAAACTTATGAATCTCCAAATGTCATAGATAACTTCGAAACCCTGCTCACAATGGAAGAAATTTTCTCATTAGAAAATGTTGGAACACCTAATCCTACATGGGTAGGTGTGGAATGCGAAAAGTCATAATGGAGTCCAAGTGACCTTGGAATATGAAACCAAGAGTCACACCATTGTACTATAAATGTACATCTTTGTATAATGGAAAATAAGAAAGCCTCACGCTTATCCTTCATTGTGTTTAGTCTCTTGTGTGTGTGCTCATCTTCCTCATACACCATGTGTGTGCTTCAACATGGTGTTTAACATGGTATTAGAGCGGGCGATTTATGGCCCTGCTCCATTTTGAGTGAGCCATTTGTGTTTATGGCCTATGCATATCTGCAAAAATTGTTGGTTTTTTTGCAGCACTCAAGTGTTTGAAGCAGTGTTTTTGCCACATTCAGAAAGTGGTTTTGGAGAAGGAGCAGCATTCAGAAGAAAGAGCACCATTCAGAATTTGTTTGGAAGAAGAGCAGCATTCAGAAATTGATTTTGAAGAAATGCAGCACTGCCCATCTGAAGGTTTTCATTCTCATTTTTCCTGCAATTTCCATTAATTTCTGCATTGAAGAGTTGCTGGAAAACACTGTTTAAAGAGGGTTTCTGAAGTAGAGGTTTCTGGTTTTAATGAGAAAGAATTTCGGAGTTTTTCATTCGAAGATTCCTGCAAAATTTTGGATTTTTACTGCTATATGTTCCAGAAAAACTCTGCTCTATATTTGAAAGGAAAAAAAAAAATCTGCTGCTTTCTGCAATTTTGGAATCATTCTGCTGCTTTCTGCAATTCTGGAATCTCTCTACTCTGCTGTTTTGATTTTAAAAAATAAAAAAATAAAAATAAAAAAAAATAAAAACATTCACTGCTCCAGGCCTTTCGGCCCTCCACCATTCCCTGTGCATACTCCTATCTGCACCTCAATACTCCCACATCAACCTTCACGCAGTCAGACCTCTCACCACTCAAAATTTCCACGCATAGGCCCACGCCTCACCTCAACAGCAAACTCACATCTGTGCCTCCCACCTACGGCCTTTCTCTCTACCCGGCGCTCCCCTACACACCAAACCCACCCGGCTGCAACTCGCACACATCCCACAGCTCCTATCCCTCGGCCCTTTCAAACTCACACACGTCGCCCTCCCCAATCGACCACTTGAGCTACGCCCCTTCTCAAACGTGACCCCGCCCCTATCATCTGCTCCGGCTGCATTAACGCTGAACCCGTCCATACGCATTCCCCTCTCGTCTCACCTACTCACATCTGTAGCACCCTCCCCAATCTCCCCATGCGCCATCTCTCAGGCCTTCAGCCTCTCTCCATAGCCCTCGGCCTCCCCATTCCCCTCGCTGCATAAACAAATCAACGTGTTCATTTTTTAATCGACTGCTGCCCATCCCCTCTGCCATCTACGCATACTCCCTTACCCTGCACACTCCTCTCACCTACGCATTACCTCCCCCTTAACGCACTTTCACAAATATATATATCCATTATTTAAAAGCCGGCCCTCCCATATAATAAAACCCACCCTCCATTTTTTTAAATAAATTCTCTATACTCTCCACGGCATCCCTCTTACTCTCCACGGCATTCCATGTTATATATGTTACATTAAATCTGCTCTCTTCATACGCCCTTACCCCTTTTACTATGCTTCATTTTTTAAAATTCGACCTTTTTTAAAATCTCCCCCCACTTCATGTTTTAAATTAATCCTCCCCTCCCATATAAAACGACCCCCCCACTTTAAAATTAATTTAATACCCTTCCACTAAAATTAATCCCCACTCATTATATTTTTCCTTTTTAAATATTTAAAAATCCCTTTAACACAATTTTCCATTTTTAATAAATTCCCATTCCATTTTTAATTATTTCCCTTTCCCTTTTTTTTAATCTCAAATAATTATTTTTTAATTTATTTTCAATTAATTAAAAAAAAAAAAATAGCAGGAGAGAGAGAGGAGAGAGAAGATTTGAACAGCAGAAAAAGAGGAATGATATGTGAGCAGAATTGAAGAAATGACATGGACTATACATATAGAAGAAGAAAGTGAAATTTGACATTGTGTGATTTTTGACATGAGAGTGATTTTTTGAAGATTTTTACATGAGAAGACAAGTTTGCCATCATTTGAACAACTCTTTGAAGGAAATTTCAGCTCCTTTAAAGGCCCCTTGCACTAGTGTTTTCAGCTGCACATATTTTGCAGAAATATTATATTGACATTGTATTGCTTCTTCATTCATAATCAGTATTTGCGTTGTTGGATTGTTTATTGCCCTCCATCATTTGAGGAGCACACTTTGTACTTTGAGAATTTCTTGAGTCATTTGTATTTCTTGTTGCATTGTAAACGGGTGCATTTTCAGTTGTAGCCGACACCCTTTCATTTTTGAGCCTAAGTTGTTGAAAATGGCCAAAATCAATGAGGCATTAGTGTTGTTGAGTGACCCCTCAGGTCTATTCAAATGTTGATGATGTGATAAAAATGAGCAAGAGGCCTTTGTAACATCAACATTGTTTGCTAGATGCACATGAAATGATCAGTTTTTGCAAATAAATCTCAACTCCAACAAGAAGAACTTCAGCAAAAGAGTCACCATATTCTCAACCTGTTGTCGTAACATTGTGAAGGAATCTCATCAGAAGAAAGAAGACAAAGTTCCAGTTGATTCCCATTCAGTTCATTGCACTAGAGCAGATGTACATGCAGATGCAGCGATTCAGCCTGCACTTCCTAAGCCCATCATCAGACCTTGGGAAGAGCTTGTTCACAACAAGCACCGAACTGGTATTGGATATGACAAGGATGTGTCCTTTCATATTCCAGACTACACAAAGCCCATCAGATTTCAGAGTGCCGGATTCATGTATGACAGTTCACCTACAGCTGTTCCAGATCCTGTTCCACTTCCACAACAGATTGAGAAATGCCACTGTGGATCGTAGTTGGTCATATGAAGATCATCGCTGGATCTCATCCATGCAAGCACCGGGGTTCTCACACTCATTCTTTATATAAGCCCAAACAAGCTCCTCGCAAGAACAAATATTCATCTTGAGGATCGCTTCTCAAGCAAGTCAAGGATCAGAAAAGAGAAGATAAACACATTACACATTGTTAGAACTTGTTGCTTTAGATATTGAGGAAACTTGCGCTTGAGCTTTCGCCATCATCTCACCTTGTCCCCGACAGGGGAAAATGGTGGTCATGTACAAACTTTCGACGACGCATCAAGCGAGCTTGAGCCACAATATCTCATTCTGTCTCGTAGTTGTAGCTCAGTAGCCTGGGCGAGCCCGAGCCACAATTCGTCATTCCGGATTCAGAGATGTAGCCGCAGACACGGATGCCCATGAGCATGCCTTCTGGTGGATAACCTAAAACCATCATCTTGGCTGGTGGATAACCTAAAACCATCATTTTCAGTTGGTGGATAACCTAAAACCATCATCTTTGGTTGGTGGATAACCTAAAACCATCATTTTCGGTTGGTGGATAACCTAAAACCATCATCTTTGGTTGGTGGAAAACCTAAAACCACCACAGGTAGTAGACCTCCCTTCTTTTAGGTCGAAGGTCTCCTTTTTTTATGAGGGACAATTCCTCTAGCAGAAGCCTTCAACTTCTTGCCAGTTTTGGAAGAGTTCCAGGAACTGCAACATGTTTTGCGTTCCAGTGTTTGTGGTCATCCTAAAACCAACTTTTTTTTCCAACATTTCAGAGAGTTGATTCAGCCCAAGTGCTGCCATGTATACTTTGCAGATTTGTATTACAACTCTTTTCTTGGACTCACACATACCCCTTCGGATTAAGGGGGGATGTTGGAACACCTAATCCTACATGGGTAGGTGTGGAATGCGAAAAGTCATAATGGAGTCCAAGTGACCTTGGAATATGAAACCAAGAGTCACACCATTGTACTATAAATGTACATCTTTGTATACTGGAAAATAAGAAAGCCTCACGCTTATCCTTCATTGTGTTTAGTCTCTTGTGTGTGTGCTCATCTTCCTCATACACCATGTGTGTGCTTCAACATGGTGTTTAACAGAAAACATAGATTTTGGGGTTAAGCACGTGGCTAATGGAAAAGATAAGGACATTGAAGGTTACCAAGCAGAAACCTTAAAAATTGGAGGTCCTGTCCTCATCCCTCACACCCCCAAGATTTTCAATCAAGAAGTCAAGAAAGGGTTCCCCAAACCATGGACTCACAACCTCATTATTTGTATTTTTAAAAGTGGAGATACAAATAACCCCTCTAATTGTCGGACTATTATGATTAGTCCTCTCTTAGCCAAGTTATATGATATTATTTTGGAAAATAAGATGAGCATATGGCCTGAAAGTGAAGGTAAGTGGGCTAAAGGCCAAGCAGGTTTTAGAAGGTAGCACTCAACAATGGACAACCTCGTTACACTTAGGATCATTGTGGAGGAATGTCGTAATGATAAATCCAATCTCTTTTGTTGCTTTGTGGACTTTAGAAAGGCTTTCGATGTAGTGCCTAGAAATAACCTATAGAATAGATTAGAAGAGCTAAAGGTTCCTTTCGAGTTGAGAGATGTTTCTATAAGGTTATAAGACAAGGTAATTGCAAGTTTAAGAGCAATGAGGGGTGGTCGCAAGATATTAAGTGTAATATCGGAGTTAAGCAAGGTTGCCCCCTCTCCCCTACCATATTTGCCATTTACATCGATAAGCTACAAGGTTGCTTAGAGGAAGAAGGTTGTGCTGCCACGATCTTAGCTGCAATAGTCATTATCATTATTCTCTATGCTAATGATATTGTTCTTATGGAAAGCTGTCCATCTGATCTTAATAAGCAACTAGGACTTCTTAAGGATTTTTTCTCTACCATCGATATGATTTATAACACTGATAAAAAAAAATTATGATTACCAAATCCATGAAGGAAACTTACGCTAATTTTTCATATGACAATAGAAACTTGGAGGAAGTGTCTTCTTACAAGTACCTAGGCATTGATATTCATCACAAGATCAATTGGAACTATAGTGTTGAGAAGAGGATGAATGGAGGGTGGAAAGCTTATTTTGGTCTTGAAAATAATTGTAAAGAGGAAAACCTTGTGATATGGGATAAAAAAAATATCCTCTTTGAAACTTTAGTCACTCATGTTATCCTGTATGGATGTGAGGTTTGGGGTAGAAACATCTCTAGAGAATCCTGGAGAAATATTGATAAAATCTAGAAGCGTTTTATAACGTATAACCTCAAAATTAAAAGTAATACACCCTATCATATTCTCCTTATAGAAGTGGGTATTCCCCCTATCGAGAGCCTAGCTATGACTAGGCTTCTGTTGTATAAGCACAAAATCAATAACATGGGAGACCATAAACTTCCTAAGCTAGCTTTAAATTTCAGCCAAAACCACCTAAGACTCAAATAAGGTTGGTATAAATATACGAGGACATGGGCAAACCATTGGGAGATCGACGAAAATATTTCTTTGAAAAATATTAATAACGTTAAAAATATTGTTACTTATAAGTTTAAAGAGAAAATGGGGTATGAAAAAGATTTAGAGACTAAAATAAAATTAAGATATTATAAGGAGGTCATCAACCCTACTCTAGAAGATCAAAAGTATCTCTTTGTTTTAACTAGCTCAAAGAAAAAAAATTAAAATAACCAAGATAAGAACGAACTCTCATGAGCTCCAAGTATCTCTTTTTTTTAACTACCTCAAAGAAAAAAATTAAAATAACCAAGATAAGAACGAAATCTCATGAGCTCCATAGTGAAACAGATTGTTGGGCAGTTCCTAAAACACCATGGGTGGAAAGGATCTGCTATCTCTATGAGAATATGAACATTCAGGACGAAAATCACTTTCTCTTAAAGTGTCTTGCGTACACCCACATTAGATATC
Organism: Pinus albicaulis; assembly: GCA_034641835.2. NCBI lineage: Eukaryota > Viridiplantae > Streptophyta > Pinopsida > Pinales > Pinaceae > Pinus > Pinus albicaulis. Next base: position 646,535,869 of record CM076569.1, on the reverse strand, counting down.
AGTTTCATAATATTTGTTGTCAAAATTATAGTGAGCTCAAGACACTTCTCTCCAAGCTCTTTAAGCATAGGAGTGAAATTTTAAAATAAACTAAATACTTTGTTTCTTTCGGTCAGATAGACCAAAGTTTGGTCTCAGTGGATGTTAACCACCACCACCACCACCAATAATTATAATTATCACATTAAACACTTTCCTTGTCACTATTTATAATTGTAAAAATTTAATTTTCTCTTAAATAAAATAGAAATATTTATGAATTCTATCATTTACCCATTTTCATATATACATTTCTTATCGATATGCAATATTTGATTTTATTTTAAACGAAAAATAAATTAGTTTTTAATTGTGTCATCTGCACATTTTCATATATGCCTCTATTTTTTAACTTTAAAAAATGACTCGTAAATGTTTTAATTCCCTTATTAAACTAGTAAGCTACTTTATTAAATGGTATTTTAGGGATTCTTAACGCTTCAATTCTGAAATATAAGAGTTTTGATAAATCATCCCAAATTGATAACTCATACAAAATTTGATAAGTGTTTTGATAAATAATATGGTACTTTAATTTAAAATTTGTTTTTCTAAACATATGACTCTCATACCGAAATTTCTTCACGTTACTCAAGATGCATAAACTGTAATGAAGGATGAAACAATGAGAGATATGGATGCATACATGGATAATAATTACCAATTGTTATATTTTTTGATAGCTACTGGTATAAACAGTAATCGCGGACGAAACAATTCGATGAAGATGCTTATGAACATGCACGTTGAATAGAGTTGTGTTTCACCCCCTCTCCCTGCTCATATGTTCAACTGCATTTCGATGTCTTGTTCATCGGATTGACATTTTCCTTTGTCCTCCTCACTCTTTTCCTCGCATTTCTTTGTTCTCGGTTCCACTGGCCAGCCTCCATCCACTAGTTTTTCATCTTCAACACATGGCCTCTTTTTGTTGCGATAAAAACAGTATAAGACCATTTGAGTCAACCCCAATGGCACTCCAACAAAATTTGGTGCCTGCGCAAAATATGAAGTACACATAAAGGAACAAATAACTTAGCGGTAGCTTCAAATTAACGGTTCTTAATGCACAATATTGTTGGGTCAAAAAAACTGATCACATGAATTTCAACATATAAACTTGTAAGAAAAATTTAATTATTACATTACCATTGCGTTAATTTTACCCAGTCTGCTCTTCAGTGAATATTTACATGAGAGGAAGTATGGTGAAATTCAAATATTTACCTTGGGTTTAAGTGGAGCGAATATAAGATAGATGCAAACAAAGCAGCACTCAAGAAGGAGGCCAATGGCATTAACAACCATAACTACAATGTTATCCCACATGTTGTTGATGAGAGGGGACCCATAGAATGCGTAGAGAAGACAATTGAAGAGCACTATCGTATATGGTAACCCCGAAAAGCTCTCTGTACTTCTCTTTCCTATCACCCTCTTGAATGTTGTACTGTTCACCAATATGACACAAAATCAAATCAGTCTCACACCCCATATGGTGCTTTATTCGTAGTTGAATTTTAGGGTTTTGCAGACTATACTCACATTGGTGCAACAAACATCAGCAAAGAAAAAGCACTTCCTGTGATGTCATGTGAAATCAGAGAAATCAGTGGACATGATTAACAATTTAGTTCATATACGACTAACAAGACTATCTCCAATGTAACAAAATAGGTTTGATGTGATCTATAAAAATAGAAATTCATATCTATGCCTATAGAGGACTGAGGCACATCTTAATATTATGGATTTAGTGGTTCTTGTTGGGAAAAATACTTGGGGGGGGGTGGGTGAATCAGTATTTAGAACTGACTGAAATTTTTTTTACTTTTTCTTTCTCTAAAAACCATACGCTACTTTACTGAACCCAACTCGCGTATACATGCGGATATCATTAATAAAACTTGCGTATATACAGAGACCTTCTTATGCTTTTAATTCTTCACTTAGATCATTGCATCATTCATTCATTAGATGTTTAGTAAGCAGTAAGCATGTGCAGTAATAATAGAATAAACCATCACACATAAGCAACACACATGAACACCAGTATTTAAGGTGGAAACCCAATTCGGGAGAAAACCACCGCTGCTGTCGTCTCAGTCTTCAATATTTATTATAAAGAAAACTTCTTACAACATTGTACTGGCGCAGACTCATACCAGCACGCAGGCACCCACCTGTAGAAGGCTGCAACCTTCTCTTGTTTACCAGCCTCTTCTGGAAGGGAGCTCCAACCCCCTGATCTCATTTACAAGCCTCTCCTGGAAGGGAGCTACTACCCCCTGCTCTCGTTTACCAGCCTCTCCTAGAAGGGAGCTACTACCCCCTGCTCTCGTTTACCAGCTACCAGTGGAAGGTAGCTACAACCCCCTCACTGAAGGCTTCGACCCTCAACACCACTGTGGACCAAGTTTCAT